>JAOTOM010003980.1:0-15000 GCA_034440615.1 Ashinkailepas kermadecensis
CGATGAGAGAAATAGGACGTTTTCAGGTCATTTCCTGTGATTTCTGGTCACTGCAATGCCTAGTAGGGCATCACATCTGGTAATAAAAGCGGGGCAAACAGCTTGGATTTCGGGAAATGGCTTTTTAAGGTAGTAAATAGTATGTGTTTTAATGAATTAATTTTCAAATTGCATGTGAATTTAAAAAGTTGTATAGCTTTGAATTTGTCATATTTCAAGCACGTCTCAACAGGCATAGATAGCCGGCAGCCAATGGAACGTATTTTCTTTGATGGAAATTCAATTTTGAGTTCAAACATTTCCGTAAAATGAATTTTACATATTTGTCGATTTTGGCATGTTTTGTTCTTCTAAGCCTGCCAGAGTTCTGAATTTTGTTTGCATCAAGTTTCCTTTCGGTGTATCCTTTGAATTCTTTTCAATTATGACGCTGATTGTGAGAAGATAAAAACTTTAAAAATCAGAGATTTTTTTTCTGGGTTGAAAAATTTCAACTTAGAAATTTCATACGCAAAGCCACACCTCTGGGAATATGAGCATGCCCACGTTCTCAATGGGGCTTACTGATACTTCAGCAATATGTCCTTTTGTTATTCGCTTTGTATGGTGACGATAAGAATCGACACAGTGACTATCAAATTGCCTGTAGAGTTTATGTACGTCGATAAAAAAATTATCCACGTCCTCTTTTCACCAGGCGTTTTCGAAAACTGATTCGTACACCGCTCCAGTTCCGCCAAGCCTGTTATCGGTTCCTTCCTAATGTCAACCTCTCTGTTGTCCGTCAGCATCAACGCCGGCGCCTTCATCTTCCTCGGAACCGGCACCAGGATGGAGAGTATTGAGATATGTACGGATGGGGAGTACGGATATATCTAAAAAGTACGGATGGGGTGGAAGGGAAGACATACGCAAGACAAGCACCTCGCCTTTTATTTGCCTTTAGCACATAGTAATTAGCAGTCCACAGAGATGCAATGCTTTTTCTTCAGCACAGAATGATAAACCTGCCTAACACTTGATCGATGACACAAAGCGATCCTCATATTTGTTATAGGTACTTACCGACCGCACCACATGCAATATGTAGGAAATATAACCGGATTAAATAGGGTCTCGTTGCGTTATTTCCATGTTTCATGTTATTTAATACATATCAGTTGTTCCGAAGTACAATTGCGTCGCTACGCATAAGTAAACCCATAGGTGACCTATCGGTAACTAGTGACCTTGAAATGTGTGATGGTTCTTAAGAGAAACTATAAGATCGGCATTAAAAAGGTATATTTGTTGTAGAAAAATGTTTTACAATCATATATCTGTATGTCATTGTTCTACCTGATGTAGCTTTCCAATGGAAGAAAGCTTACACGAAATCCGTCCTACCCGGAAAACGCAAAATCGCAAAAAGTCATGAAGCGCTGACGGCCAAATCGGACATTTATAAGAAGAAGGCGTTTTTTGTTTGGTCAGCGAAATCATGCTTACTTTTATTTCCGCCGTCAAATTTGTCAATTTCGATGGGCTGGTCACGGGAGGTCAGGAAGCCACGAGGTTGTGGAGTCACGAGGACAAATGTAGGAAATACTGATATTTTATTTCGGGGAAGTTTCAGTTGATCCTTTTTCTTCTGAACTGTATATAATTTGCCACCCTTTCCCCTTCTTATTGATGAGATATCCTTCGTCAAACCAACCCATGTTATTTGACCTAAAATAATGCCGGAGGCTATAGCTCAAAAACCGTTCGCCGAAACGGGCTGAAATTTGCACCGACGTATTCAGAGCAAAAGACTACCCTGTGAATAAATTTTGGTCTCAATAAAAATTATGGGGTGAAGTGCATTGGTCGATCTGCCGTGGAACGCATCAGATATTAAGATTGCACAAGAAAGAGGGCCCCATCACTGTCGAGAGTGGCCACAACAGAACTCGCCACCTTCCCTTGTTACAACAGCAACCGTCTCTCTTTCTCACCGTCCGTCACCCTTCCTTGCTGCAACAGCAACTGCCCCGCCTTGTTACAACAGTGGCCGTCACTCTTCCTCGTTGCAACAGCAACCGTCATTCTTCCTCGTTATTGTGCGTTTTAATCATCGACGGTGACTAGCAAAGCTGAAGCGCTGGCAGTAGCGGGAGCGTCCTTGACACCAGGTGTCGTCAGCCTTCTCCCCCCCCATGACACCTATATCATCACCACTCATCGGGCGGCCACCCAGTCCCAAGGCGGGCGGGCGGGTTCCGAACCGCTTGGATGGGCAGCGGACAGATGACCTCTTCGTCACACCAAGACAAATACGGCGGCCAAACAAGGTGAAAAACATCGCCAAACACGTGCCCATCGAACGCTGACTGGTTGGGCATCAGCCTCTCATTGCACTCCTGCCGCGACAGCCGCGTACGTCGCCAACCGCTCTTTACGAGGCAGCGGACGCTGGCTTCTGGTGGGCCTGGAGGGGGGTAGTTGAGTTTGGAGCCGTCACAACAGCGCCATAACAGTACGTTCGGCGAGTTTGACGGGGCCGCCGGCAGCGACTGTTCGGCTGCCGGCCGAGGTCACAAGCGGGGGGCGGCCAAGGAGCACGTGCCCTGCATTGTGTCCGACCAGAGCCGGCCAGCCAAGGTCGGGGGCCGGCCGGCTTCGTGACCTCCACTGTGACCTCGGTCGTGTCAGCGTGCACGCCTCGACGGCGGCGGCGGCGGCGGAGGCGGCGAGCGGCGCCTCAAAGGGCCAACCCCAGACTCTCGCACAAAGGTCCGAATAGTCGGCGCAGCCGGTCATCGGTTCGAGGCAAGACGCGGCCGGACGGTACGACGTCTGCAGGGCAAGACAGTGGTGGCCGCGGGAGGTGGACGAAAACAGAGAGCCAAGGTGAAACAGGCGGGAACCGGACGCAGGATGCTTCACAATCCCTGCAACCTTCAGGCGAAATGACTGATAAGAGTGCACTGTCTTGATGGACGAGTAATCACTTTCTCCCGAAAAAAGAGTTCAGCCAGTTGGAGATGCTGAGACGCTAACAACCTTAGCTGCATTTGTGGCGAGTAGTGAAAAAAAAACTATGAATGGAGTTATGAGCGGCATTAGCTGAGAGAGAGAGAGAGAGAGAGAGAGAGAGAGAGAGAGAGAGAGAGAGAGAGAGGCAGAAAGAGAGGGAGAGAGAGAGAGAGACCTAGACATACCTATCTAGGGATACCGATAACTAGACCTAGACCTAAGCAGATACACAACCCAGTCAAATATGGCCAGAGTTGACGACGACAAGAATCGCACAGAGACAGAGACAGATATAGAGAGTGACAGAGACAGAGATAGAGACAGAGACAGAGACAGAGATAGAGACAGAGATATAGAGAGTGACAGATACAGATATAGAGACAGAGACAGAGACAGAGGCAGAGATATATACAGAGACATAAACAGAGACAGAGACAGAAACAGAGACAGAGACAGGGGAATAGACAGAGACAGAGACAGACACAGAGACAGAGACAGATACAGAGACAGATACAGAGACAGAGGCAGAGACAGAGACAGAGACAAAGACAGAGACAGAGACAGAGACAGATACAGAGACAGATACAGATACAGAGACAGAGACAGAGACAGAGATAGAGATAGAGACAGATACAGATACAGAGACAGAGACAGAGATAGACAGACACAGCTACAGATACAGAGACAGAGACAGAGACAGATACAGAGATAGACAGAGACAGAGACAGAGATAGACAGATACAGAGATAGACAGATACAGAGATAGGCAGAGCCAGAGACAGAGACAGAGACAGAGACAGAGACAGAGACAGAGACAGAGACAGAGACAGAGACAGAGACAGAGACAGAGACGGAGACGGAGACAGAGACAGAGACAGAGACAGAGACAGAGACAGAGACAGAGACAGAGACAGAGACAGAGACAGAGACAGAGACAGAGACAGAGACAGAAGCAGAGACAGAAGCAAAGACTGAGACAGAGACAGAGACAGAGACAGAGACAGAGACAGAGACAGAGACAGAGACAGTGACAGCCGGGCGGTCGTGAGTGAGTCGGTCTGGTGTCACAATGCCACACGTGTCTCGGTAAGGGCCCGTCACGTACCACCCGGCTGAGATCGGCCTTGCATGGCGACCGCTTCGGCGACCGTGCCGAGTAGTCACGCGTTCGGTGAACCCGCCAAATATGGCCATGGTTGACGACGACAAGAATTGCACACTGGAGATGATAGACGGCGAACCTATGCAGGCAAGAACACAGGGGATTTATGTATCAGGTAGCTCTGGTATCAGCGGCTGTACTTTCGATGGAAGCAGCTGTAGTGAACTGGGTGTGGGATGCAGCGGTCACGCAAGTCAGCAGGCCAACAAACCGACATATTAGCAGACTAGCAAACCAACAGGTCAGCAGACCAGCAGACCAACACATCGGCAGAATAACAGATCGACAGGCCACCAGACTAGTAGATCAACATATCGGCAGACAAACAGAGCAACAGATCAACAGAATGGCAGACTAGCAGACCAGCTGACCAGCAGACTAGCGGACCAACAGAACATTATGCCGGGAGACAAGAAAACCAGCAGGACACGGAACAGCAGATCAGGAGACCAGCGGGACAGCAGATCAGGAGACCAGCGGGCCAGCAGATCAGGAGACCAGCGGACCAGCAGATCAGGAGACCAGCGGGCCAGCAGATCAGGAGACCAGCGGACCAGCAGATCAGGAGACCAGCGGACCAGCAGATCAGGAGACCAGCGGACCAGCAGACCAGCGATTCAGCGGACAAGCGAGCTAGCAGACCAGGAGGCCAGCAGATTAGCAAGAAGTCACCGTCAGCTGGCTACGGAGTGTCAGCAGTCTTGGATCAGTTGCGGTGTCAGCCGTCTTGGATCAGTTGCGGAGTGTCAGCAGTCTTGGATCAGTTACGGTGTCAGCCGTATTGGATCAGTTGCGGTGTCAGCCGTCTTGGATCAGTTGCGATGTGTTAGCCGTCTTATATCAGTTGCGATGTGTTAGCCGTCTTGGATCGGTTACGGTGTCAGCCGTCTTGGATCAGTTACGGTGTCAGCAGTCTTGGATCAGTTGCGGTGTCAGCCGTCTTGGATCAGTTGCGGAGTGTCAGCCGTCTTGGGTCAGTTACGGTGTCAGCCGTATTGGATCAGTTGCGGTGTGTCAGCAGTCTTGGATCAGTTGCGGTGTGTCAGCCGTCTTGGGTCAGTTACGGTGTCAGCCGTATTGGATCAGTTACGGTGTGTCAGCCGTCTTGGATCAGTTGCGGTGTGTCAGCCGTCTTGGATCAGTTGCGGTGTGTCAGCCGTCTTGGATCAGTTACCGTGTCAGCCGTATTGGATCAGTTACGGTGTGTCAGCCGTCTTGGATCAGTTGCGGAGTGTCAGCCGTCTTGGATCAGTTGCGGTGTGTCAGCCGTATTTAATCAGTTACGGTGTCAGCCGTCTTGTATTAGTTGCGGTGTCAGCCGTATTGGATCAGTTACGGTGTGTCAGCCGTCTTGGATCAGTTACGGTGTGTCAGCAGTCTTGGATCAGTTGCGGTGTGTCAGCCGTCTTGGGTCAGTTACGGTGTCAGCCGTCTTGGATCAGTTACGGTGTGTCAGCAGTCTTGGATCAGTTACGGTGTGTCAGCCGTATTGGGTCAGTTACGGTGTCAGCCGTCTTGGATCAGTTACGGTGTGTCAGTAGTCTTGGATCAGTTGCGGTGTGTCAGCCGTCTTGGGTCAGTTACGGTGTCAGCCGTATTGGATCAGTTACGGTGTGTCAGCCGTCTTGAATCAGTTACGGTGTGTCAGCCGTCTTGGATCAGTTGCGGTGTGTCAGCCGTATTGAATCAGTTACGGTGTGTCAGACGTCTTGGGTCACAGCCGCCGGAAACATTGCCGCATGGGTACAGGGAAAATTTCCCTTTGTAAGGAGGCGGTCTTGTAAGGAGGCGGTCTGCGAACTTTCGTGGCTGTAATGCAACCTTGGGACACAAGGTTAGGCTTGTGAATTGGCGTGGAGGTCAGATTCGCCGACAATCTGCTTCTGCCATGTCAGACACGCACGCCATACTACTGCCATGTTTTAAGGCGCTCATCCGTGAATCGTCTCAAGTGATAGAATCTGTCAGTGGTACACGTATCCTGTGACAGCCTCTGTCAGTGGTGCACGTCTCCAGTGACAGTCTCCGGCAGTTGTGCACGTCTCCAGTGACAGCCTCTGTCAGTGTTGTACGTCCCCAGTGACAGCCTCTGTCAGTGGTGTACGTCTCCAGTGAGAGCCTCCGCCAGTGGGGTACGTCTCCAGTTACAACCTCTGTCAGTGGTGCACGTCTCCAGTGACAGCCTCTGTCAGTGGTGTACGTCTCCAGTGAGAGCCTCTGTCAGTGGTGTACGTCTCCAGTGACGGCCTATGTCAGTGGTGTATGTCTCCAGTAACGGCCTATGTCAGTGGTGTACGTCTCCAGTGACAGCCTCTGTCAGTGGTGTACGTCTCCAGTGACAGCCTCTGTCAGTGGTGTACGTCTCCAGTGACGGCCTCTGTCAGTGGTGTACGTCTCCAGTGACAGCCTCCGTCAGTGGTGTACGTCTCCAGTGACAGCTTCTGCCAGTGATGTACGTCTCCAGTGACAGTCTCCGGCAGTTGTGCACGTCTCCAGTGACAGTCTCCGGCAGTGATGTACGTCTCCAGTGACAGTCTCCGGCAGTGGTGTACGTCTCCAGTGACAGTCTCCGGCAGTGGTGCACGTCTCCAGTGACAGTCTCCGGCAGTGATGTACGTCTCCAGTGACAGTCTCCAGCAGTGGTGCACGTCTCCAGTGACAGCCTCTGTCAGTGGTGTACGTCTCCAGTGAGAGCCTCTGTCAGTGGTGTACGTCTCCAGTGACGGCCTATGTCAGTGGTGTATGTCTCCAGTGACGGCCTATGTCAGTGGTGTACGTCTCCAGTGACAGCCTCTGTCAGTGGTGTACGTCTCCAGTGACGGCCTCTGTCAGTGGTGTACGTCTCCAGTGACAGTCTCCGGCAGTGGTGTACGTCTCCAGTGACAGTCTCCGGCAGTGGGGTACGTCTCCAGTGACAGCCTCTGTCAGTGGTGTACGTCTCCAGTGACAGTCTCCGGCAGTGGTGTACGTCTCCAGTGACATTCTCCGGCAGTGGTGTACGTCTCCAGTGACAGCCTCTGTCAGTGGTGTACGTCTCCAGTGACGGCCTCTGTCAGTGGTGTACGTCTCCAGTGACAGTCTCCGGCAGTGGCGCACATCCCTGGCGCTGCCCGGCCCGACGTCCTGCCGCCTTGTCTGAGCAGCTGTCTAGCACGCTGTGTACCACACCTGCGCCCACTAGTGTTGCGTGATTGCTGACGATGTCGGTGACCGGTTGTGAGACTCCACCGACCACGTGTCGTGCCTCTGACTCACCTAAGCCAGTCGCCGCTCACCTGTGACGTCAGCAGGGCCTGAGAGTGGAGTTGGCACCGGACAGGCGAGGCGGCGACGGCGGCGGTGTCAGAGGATGTACGGCAGTTTGGCACTTGCTATCGGTTCAGGAAAGATAGTGCGTCATATAATGAGTGACAAGGGTGAAGCCCGAATATTAACTTGCGTGTAAAGAAAATATACGACCTTCAATATACCAGGAGGTGCTGAGTTGACATCAAAAGTAACGTTAAAGATTATACTTTATTACTCAACGTTTCGGCCAGGGGCCATCGTCGAGCGCGAAGCTCAAAATAATATTTGGGGAAATTATTTTGGCTGTGTCGGGTGCGAGCGATGCGAAGCACCAGCGAATCTATTGACGTGACTTATCAAAACAAGTTGATATAGGTGATCCGGCATTTCCTGACACTCCTTATTTTGATGTTATTTTGATGTTGATATTGTCTACATTTCATTCAGTAAATATGTATATTTGCTTTTCATAGCACGTGAAGTTCCGCTTCTTCAACCACAATTTTACGTCTTTAAATTTTGAAATTTATTTTTAGATTGATCGAGACAGGGTGAACGGGACTAGATATGCTGCGGAAGGTAGCCTCCTAAGAACTTGAGATAAGGTGTTAGCACGGAAGCTCTGTAGGCGGCTTCTTGCTTCTAATGACGCCTAATACTGCAAGGTTAGAATGTCACGATTTTATTGTTGCTGTAAGCTTACCTAAATATAAATTCACGAAGTAGCGCACCATGCTAGTAATCACGGTCATTTTGCACACATTTTGCTGTGCATTCAGTAAGACCCTTCCGCCCAAAGCGAGAGGTTTCCGGTCCGGAGTCGAACTCGACGAAAGTATCGGCTATAATCGACGACAAGTGATGCTACAGGCTGAAAGGGGTTTCAGGAAAACTTGAGGAACCTAGGGAATATGGGCGTTTTCTACGGTCGAAGGCGGCCTGAATACCGGAGTCATTACACCACTCTATGGCTGCGGCATTTGTGTATGGCAAGTCAATCGGCATTGGTATTCGAATGCAGAGCTATTCACGTGGTAATTCATGTGCTACCTACAAAGCGTTGGCACACCCACAACCACCAGCCATGCACATGTCCGGCCACCGTCAGGTCACATGTGAGACGCGCTCGCCGCTCCCGATGGATGCTTCGTGTCGGTTGGTCCGGGCCCAACAGGGCACTCCATCATCGTACTTGTGACGGCTCGCCAGACAATGCAATCTGGACTGTGTGCGCTCTCAGTGAAGATTGATGGCCGGAATGCGAAACAGATCCTCCACGCCTCTGCACACCTATTCAGATGTTCTGTTTTGCTCGGTTTGAAATACTCTCAGCCTGCCAACCATCTGTGTAGATTTATCTTGGTTCGAAGTAAATACTCCCGGTCAAGAACTGCTCGACTATTCCACTCATATGGATACAGGTCATCGCCGAAAAATTGGCTATAGAAATGCGCGACAGAGTTTGGCTCGAGTGATACTCAATCGTTGACAACGGTCGGTGGATTTCATCGAGAACAACTGACGGAAAACAAACTGCTCCAAACACCATAATGGCCGAGCTAACTTATTACAATATTTCCGTAGCTTCTTCCCTTAGCCTCTCAATTCGTGATGTCGCTAAATCACGGAGTACTGATGAGGATCGGTGTCATTTGCTACCAAACGAGAACGACCTTGGGCGGGAGCAGCGCAGTCGGGGAGCCGAACGGCCCGACCGCCGATCTAGATGGCAGCACCTGACCGAGCAGCCGACTTCAACGGACTCATGTGGAGTGGAACTGACAGCGTCGGTGACCCTGGATGCTGAAGATAAGCTCGGCCAATGAAGACGCCGAGGGTCTTCATGCGCGGTGACCCTGGTCAACGGAGTTCTTCTCGCGCAATTTCGGTACTGAGCAGATATCACGGCCCATGACTACTCGAAATAGGTGCAGATGCCACAGCAGCAAGCGAGTAGGCTCTTCACAGATCTCAAGGTAAGCCACCCAGCTGCCATTGCAGGGTCAGCTTTACCAATCGCTGAACACTTGAATCAATGCTGGTTTCATTCCTACATACTTACAATCAGAGACGCAGTTAAGGGGCGGGCATTTCCTCTCCCCTTTATAAACCAAAAATTACACTAGATCAAGGAAGACATTTTGAGAAATTCACCTGAATTTCACCGTCGGAAGCGGTCTCTGTTTCATGGCATCTTCTTGGTCGGCCCAATTAAAGGATCCTGGCTGCGCAACTGCTTACACTGGCACTTATAGCTCACTTAATATAATCTGCATTTAATATAACATCATCTTCCGCTTTTACAGAAGAACCGATTCTCCTTCAGTGATAACTTTTCATACACCGAAAATGAAAAGTACTCTATTGCATCTCTGATCATCTATCAGCCAATGCATCGTCACATTTGTCCGAAAATCCGAAGAAGGATTTTCATCTGAGACCTGACACTAGATGTGGTCTCTATTCACCTAGGTGGAGCTCCTGACCGGAATATCCGTCATTCGTTTCTAGCATTTCAGAAGAAATGCCAAAACAGTGGATTTTGCAAGCTTCACTTTTGCACTTCATCAAAAGGCATGCTTTCAAGCTTTAGGTAGCCTCCAAGGCACCAATTGGGGCCGCAGCCCATCTGGAGGAGAGGTCATGACCCCGTCGTCCATTAAGGCACCGGCCGGACCCTAGATCGTCCAGGAGATAGGTCATGACCCCGTCGCTCACCACGGCACCGGTCCGGGCCGTCCAAAGGAGAGGTCATGCCCCGTCACCCACTCTGGGTCCACGCACGAGGTCACATCGAGAGCGCATGAGATCACGCGACGAACTGCGCTGACATGACATTGAGGTCAAGGCCTCTCGAAATGGTACAAAACAATTTGGGTCAGTCCATGTTATCCAGCCGTGCGTGGCAATGTTTCACTGCAGTTACGCTGCGAGTGCCTGCATACGGCCTCTCGACTTCAAGTCTCAGGCAGCTTGGCGCCAGTTTGGACACGTCGGCGCCAAATTTGGACACTTTGGCACCAGCTCGGACACCCTGGCGCCACTTCGGACACGTTGGCGCCAGGCGAGCGACGTGACGACATGCTGTATAGGGGACGAGTGGTCTAGGGGTAAGATGCTCGTCTCACAATCGAAAGGTTGTGGGTTCGAGTCTCACCTGTCGCTACTCTTCGCCCGCGACCAATCGGCGTGAAAGATTGGCGACGCAACATGACTCAACGGTCGACGTGTCGTAAAACCAATAACCAACCAAAACCTCGCACAATCGCCACAACATGACGTCACCATCGCCAGTCGAGTGCCAAGAAGTACCGACTCGTAATTTGCGAAATGGTTGCTCCGACACTCGGTCATCTCGGGCCATCTCGCCGGTGACCGGAGGTTTGGTGTGCACTTGTAGTCATCGGACCGGAGATTTGGTGTGCAGTTGTGGTCATCAGACTGCGCGTTTTGTGCACAGTCGTGATCATCAGACTGCGGGTTTTGTGTACAGTTGTGGTCATCAGACTGCGGGTTTTGTGCACAGTTGTGGTCATCAGACTGCGGGTTTTGTGTGCAGTTATGGTCATGAGACAGTGAATTGTGTGTGCATTTGTGGTTATTCCATTGTGCGTAGCATTTTCACGGCCCACTGGCTTCGGTTGGCCACAAAGAAGTGATAATGGTGGTGGTGGGGGAGCAGTCCACCAGACGAAAAATTGGCCACGTGATTGATGGTTTCAAACTGTTTCAAACTGTTAGTTTTAACTGGTCTCCGTCGGCCAGACGTTGACTCATCAGTGACGTAGTTACATCATTATACAATGACCGGTAATTTAACTCTGGAGAAACATTTTCACTGAATACAGCCTGAATTTGACGACCTCACGCATCGATCGAGGGCTTTATGTTCAACAATAATGGCCTTGAAAAACCGGAAGAAACGTGGAGAACTTCTGCTGGTGCCATTGTCATGGAAGGTTGGCTAACATTGGCATGAGCCTATTTTTCCAACAACCACAGCTTCCAACAGCTATAATCGTCTTTAACCACAGCTTCGATTCATTGGCACTATCCTTCACGGGGGCACCATTGGCATAGCCTTGCTTTGATGACGACTAATTTCCCCGAGCTTAGTATTCTATGTGTTAGATATTTGCCAGAACTTTCTTACCACAAAAGATAGCCACTGTATAATGCAGTGACGACGACTGATCGACAGACCGCAGTTGTGGTCAGTGACCACGACTGACTGACAGACCATCAGTTTTCAACTATTCTCTTTCATCGGCACGCAGGCTAGGGTGTATATATTATCGTGTGTGTTTTATTCAACATTTCTGCAATCATCAGTGTACACAAAAATCATGATTTCTGGCATGGTCCTTCCTCTTTCCCGGTTGCATTTGAAAATACTCGATTAATCCGATATAGGCTGCAGACGAAAATAGTACGATTACTGCATCGCAGGTAAATCACTGAAGTATTAATTGTACTTGCACCAATCAGAAACGTTGGTTAGTTAGGCTCCATGACCATCATTGTAGATCAACATCCGTACGAATCACACTGCGTTAAAATCCAGCCCGATTGTGTGGACGCAGCATTCCCGCACCCGGCACCCAGTTCCCCTGTGGAGAAGCCGATGCGTGTGTACCATGCAATGGTAGTACTCACTCACCATTTCATCGAGACTCTTGAGGTCGTTGGTGACCACCTGCTGTCCAGGACCGTAGACCATGATGGCCGGCGGCTTGTGGTCGCAGCTGTCCTCCTCGCCGCCCTCGTCGCGCGCCAGCTCGAGGTCGATCTGCTGCTCGAACTGCACCAGCATGGGCGCCGCCATGCCGAACTTGGCGCCCCGCCTGGCGATCTCCAGCAGGCAGAGGATCACGTGCTTCTCGTTCTTCCTCGACACCAGGTCCTCGGTCTCGAACATGAGGCAGTCGAGCACGCCCAGCTGGTTGCACCAGCGGATGAAGTTGTGGATATTGTCGCGCGCGAAGAACGAGCCGGCGCGGGCGGCGCGGTTGTAATGTACCTCCCAGCCGGGCACACGGAAGCCGGGCGAGAAGCGACGTCCGTGCCGCACCACGTGGTCAGACTCGAACTGTTCGGCACAGACGCGCACCACGTTGGCGTGCTGAGGGCAGAAGGAGACGATAGCGTGTCAATTCAGCCGAAAATCAGCGGGAAAACCCTCTCCCGGCTCCCGATATCAGGTCTCCAACGTCATAGTTTTTGTTCCAATACTTCTTGTATATATATATATATATATATATATATATATATATATATAAATATTTTATATATATATATATATATATATATATATATATATATATAATAAAATATATATATATATAATATATATATATTTTTAAAAAAATATATATATATATATATATATATACATGCATGTATCGATACACACATACACAAACACATATATTTAATTACATATCATGTGCTGAAGAATGACCCAATATTTGATTTTTGAGTTGTTTGTCCACCGGGTTATGTACCTTGTCTGCATTGCTTGGAATATTTGTAAGCAGTAATACATTTCTCGTGGAATATACCAATCCAAAAATACTGAATCGATATCCCCTCCCACCAAATTTAGGCACACCGCTTGCAAATCCGCGTTTAGGCAGTCTGCACTTCGTGTTTAAACGGCGTTGTGCTGGTATCTCCATACCTAGTATGCACATGTTTCCTAATATGGAAAGTTATACACCAACATCTCATGGTGCAATGCCAGATACTGTGACTACCTACAGCGCGGTGTGTTATGCGATTACCTCTAGACACAACGAATTAAATTCCCCTTATATAAATATTCCTATTGTTTTCTGATGGAACTTATGGGATCGTAAAAGTTATCGTAAATACATAGTTGAAGGCGAGGTTGAATATCCTGTTGTCCTCGTAATGATGTTCGGCACATTTAATGGAAGCCCATTATTTGAACCCTGTATGGAAGGTAAATACTCGACAGGAAAGCTTTGTCGAGAATTATTGTCGTCAACCGTCTGGAGAACATTGCTCCTTCCGAACAAATACCTTCTTTGTCGTGCATTAGCGCATGCTATAAAATGGTTGACTGACAAGTTGATCGTAGTCGCATTGGCAGAGACAAAGACCTAGAAGAGTCAGATCATGGCGACCATCAAGCCGTGTCACCATTCGTGTCTGGTGATCCACAGGGAGACCAGCAGCCCGCCGAGCCATGTATGGTCGGACTCCGACTTGTGCGGTCGGAGCGCCTTGTGTGGCGGCGATTGTCGGCAGCTGCTACAGCCGACAGCAGCGCAGCAGCAACAGCACGCCACGAAAACAAAGCCACACCTGTGCTGGGAAAATGTTTGCGTGTCGAGCCGAGAATTGTGTCTGTGTTCGGGTCTGTGCTGGCTTATACGGGCCGGCAGTCAGGCCGCGGGCGGAGCACCTAGCATCGCGCACTGCTTCATTGCCGGCAACACCGGCTTTACGTCCGTTTGCATCAAATTGCATGCTTCACAAGTTGCAGCGCCACCCTTCATCGCATTTCGTCTATCACGAAACTCAATCTTCAACGCCAATTCTGGTGGTCTACCAAAGTACAAAGACTTTCACAGGATTCCAGTCCGGTGCTCTTATATCAGTTCGCTGAGCAGCTGTTGTTAGTGACGTATTTTCCTCAATTAACTTGAACATTTACTCAATGAAGATGATTATTGCTTTGTGAAGTTAGTTCGGTGGAGGTAAATGATCTTTTTGATGGCAAAAGCTGCCCGGAAAGCCATTTGTATCTGGTGTACGGCCAGAGGCCCAATGGTCAAGCTTCAGCCTGATGGGGTGGGGGTGGGGGCAAATCAATGATTGAAGCAACCAAATAAATGATTGATGGGGCCAGTGGCTCCCTTGGTATATAAAAAGTGATACCCCTAGCAATAGATAGCATATTGCGATAGCAATGAGCTTAGTGTTCCAATGCTAATAGGTCGTTGCAGTTAGCTCAGGTGACGTTGGGAGCTCTTTTATTTTACGTCCTGTTGCAGTAGCATTGCGCAACGGCAGTTGTCAGCCATGCAGTCTACAATGCGTGCTGGTGAAGTTCTGTCAAATAACACAAGTGTTGAGCTGATAATGGAAGTGACAATATTTTGCAAATGCAGGTATGATAGACATTGCTGCTGGAACACTGTGTTGCATCAAGGTCTGCTCATCTTAAGCTCTTTTTGCACTGAGAATTGCTGATGAAGCATAAGGAATATGGTTGTTGCTTGGCAGGGGTGTACGCAGCCTTTAGGAGAAGTTGTAGGATAATTATAGATCGACATATGAGTCAGAGGGCAATGGAGTAAAGCTATCATCTAAGGAGCAACTGTACCAGATGTAATTTTATCCTAAGTTAAAAAGTCACGTTTAAGCCTGCCTAAGCGATATGATTAAACTAAATGCTTAGTAGTAACTATCACTTTAAAGCAGTGTAATGACAGTCAATTAATATTAGAAGTAATAATCTAGTTCAGCTATAACGATAAAGGGGCTTACGGTTGAATGACGAACTTAGGATACCATTTGCTTCT
>JAOTOM010003980.1:20000-205635 GCA_034440615.1 Ashinkailepas kermadecensis
TCTGTGGGCTTACAATGGACACTAGTTGCAAATAATCCACTACTACCGTCGATGGACACATCCAAAAAACTCATATTATCTTCAATGCTCAACTCCATAGTGAAAGCTAGTCCCGAAACTTATTCTAGCCTTGACTTGAGCTCTGACAAGAGCTGTGTGTCACGCAAATCTGGCAGAATATCGTCAACATATCGATAGTAGAGTGAGGGGCTCTTTACGCCAGGTGCCTGCAGCACTACCTGCTCAACATGGGCAACGAAGGCCTGTGCAAAGAGCACGCCTAACGTTGATCCCATGTCAATGCCATCTATCTGATAGTAAAGCACACCACTCGGACACCTAAAGGGTGCTTTCATAGTTTGTAGGCGTAGCATGCTGCACATAATGGGCTCCGGTATGGCGGGTGGTGCAAGTGCTGATTTTCGATATGCAAAATCTGTCATTATCTTGATTGTCCGTTTCTATTGGCACGTTAGTAAAAGACTGCAAACGTCCAGGGGAGCCAGTTGCCCGCGTTTCTCCTTGCTTTTGATCAGGTCAATGAATTCGGCGGGAGATCGTAAAGAGAACGTGTGGGGCACAAACGGTGCGAGTACCTCGTTTAAGTACTTCACCAAGTGATAAGTGGGGAGTGGGATCTGCGAGATTATCGGTCGTAGGGGATAGCCGGTTTTGTGGATCTTTTGGTTCCCATACAAATAACCAGGGGCATAATCGCATGTTATCTTGCATAGCTTCTCCCCTTTAATATGCTTGCCAGCCATAGAGATCAGGTCTCAGGTTGCGATTGTGAGAGGTCATAAAGATCAGATTGTGAATGGCGACCAACATTTTTCTTAATTTTCTGCTGTGTGATGTGATGATGTCGTTAATAGACTTATTCTATTTTTGTCTTGTCCCCGGAAATTGTACTTCACATCACCACTTAAGGAAGATATTATATCACTGATGATGATAATTTACTTCATGGTGATTCATCGCAACTTTGCGTAAGCATTTCACACACACACACACACACACCTACACACACACACACACACACACACACACACACACACACATATATATATATATATATATATATATATATATATATATATATATATATATGTATATGTATATATATATGTATATATATATATATATATATATATATATGTGTGTGTGTATGTGTGTGTGTGTGTGTGTGTGTGTGTGTGTGTGTGTGTATGTGTTTATGTGCATGTAGATATGTATATTGCTCGGGTCAGTTCGCTTCAGAGCAGCTTCCTCTTTTCATCTCGTGCCATCAACTTGACCATTCCGCGCCTGAAGCGCGAGCTCTGCTGTTTGGGCAATAATAGCAGGACGAAAGCGGATCCTCAAACATTCCTCGAAATATTTGACCTTGAGAAAATTTATTCGCAAATGAATTGCTACCTCTCATGCTTCTTTTGTATTCCCATGTATTGCAGATGTGATTTCACGTCACTATAACATGGCCTCACTTTGGACATAATTGAAAAGAATTAAAACAAATTTGTATTCCAAATTTGGTTCACCGTGTGAACAAGGATGATTCGGCGAGTTATTATAGCTATGCATTCTCGGCACTCACACACCGCGGAAAATAGCATTTATCGTTAAAAAAAACTATCGAAAAAAATGAAAAACGATTTCTCCTCCATTCAAGTGTCCCTGATCAATCCATTGCAATCATTGGGTCACAGACAATCGTCTGTGGCACAGACTTCGTTAAATCACACGCCTATGGTTTGATCGGGCTCCTAGAAAAAACTGCCAATGATCGGGCTACATGCACGACACGATGTACTAGGGCTTTGCATTGGAGAGCATTGAAGAAAGAACAGAGCCTATTGCCATAAACCGGCCCCGTTCCCCAGTCTATTGCTCGGACCCGCGCCCGAATTCATTCGGCATTCCTCTGCCCCACTCCCCGGTCCGGCCACGTCGCGTGGTCCCTTTCTCAAATTCTACTCGCCTTGTCACGCTGTCTATATCTCTTGCCGGCTTCAATTCCACAGTGCACCTTCTCCGTACAGCACAGTTTGTTTTAAGTCCGTCACATTTGACTTCAGTACATTCCCGCCGCAGTACTCCGGCAGGTCAGCGCCGGCCAGTACCAAATTATCAACCGCTATGCCACCCACCCGGCAACTAATCGATATATTTGTCAGCTGTTCAACTTCGGTGTGAAAAGCCTCTTTTTAATTGTCGATGGCAAGTGCATACCACCGTTATTTTTCGAAGGGAGTCATCTTAAGCTCCGATGTGTGTTCCGGTTTCGCTGTGACTCGCGGCTGCCGCACTATTGCCATTATAGCGGCACATGTTTGCACTGCATTTCCGAAAAGCACTTCTCATTTTGTTCACCTCTCCCCACGTATTGGCAATGGCGACGTGTGACCTCAAGACACGCTCTTAGAAAGTTTCAATAAAATTAAACTTGTGGTTTAGGAATCGCAGAAATACATACACAATGCATAATCTACTTTCAGCATAATCTGAAAAAGCTTTCCATTCATATTTACTCTAACATTGGTATTTGAGAGATCCTGATAGATAACCCAACAAATAAACTGCATGTCGGATGCCATCGGACTCTAAACGGAAATGAACTGACGGAATATCATGACTGGACAACACACGATCAAACTAAGTGCCAATGGGCACAGGACAGCTTTAATTTTACACCTGAAACACTACTTCATGGTACCGAAGCACTACCTGATGATGATGAAGCACACCAGGACTACCGCCCCGGTAGCTAAATTAGTTAGAGCGCTGGCCTGCGTTAGTCTCCCTTGTCATGGCAAGGCAGGGTTCTATTCGTTTCACGCGCTCACATTTAGCCCCCGGCTGGGAGGGTCAGTTGACGACAGGCCCGGTAAGGCCGAGGACGAGCTACCGGAGCGGCCCTGTCGGTGCATTGACGGCACGTTAAACACATGATACGGAAAAATAAGATTGAAACATAAACGATCCGGCGGGCAGTCTACATCATTTATCATTAATCATAAGGGGCAAACGCCTGCTCGTGTACATTACCTTACAGAGGACGATGCCAGTGTTCAAGGTGTCCATAAACACTTCGGCCGTCATGTCCAGGTGGTAGAGAGCGTTCAGCCACTCGGCGAGGTCCTCCTTCATGGCGTACAGGTACTCCTCGGACGTCTGGAACGGACGGATCGTGCGCCCGTCCACACACCGGCCGTCGATCCAGGTGTCGTCGGCGGCGCACCCGCCCTCCACCTCGGACATGGCTGTGGCAGCGGCACTGCGGCCCGAGCTCAGCTCAGCTGTGGCAGCGGCACTGCGGGCCGAGCTCAGCTCAGCTGTGGCAGCTGATGGGCTGGCGGCTGGGTAGGCGGGGGACGCGCGCGCCACCACAAGTGGTGGGTCTGGTCGGCACGTCAGTCCGTCCGACGTCTCGCTCGAAACTGCTCGACAAGGCCGCCCGACGGCCCTGAGCGGCGCCGGCACGCACGTCTCCGCGGCCGCAGCCCCCAGATGTCGGCTCGCTCGCCCGCGGCGCTGACAGTCTTGGCGCCGGCGAGAGGCGCCGCCGGCCGATATCACCCGAAGGTGGCAGGCCGTCCAAGCCCAATAAATACGAATAAGAGAGGCTCCACCGGCCGCGGGGTCGTCGGTCAGGTCAGGTCAGGTCAGATCAGGTGCAGGAGCGGCCTCTCTCGCCGATCTGGGTCTGCACTGCTGGTCTCTGCGCTGGCCGTGGATCGACAATCGACAATCAGGTCAGGTCAGATCAGGTCAGGTCAGGTGCAGGAGCGGGCTCTCTCGCCAATCTGGGTCTGCACTGCTGGTCTCCACGCTAGCCGTGGATCGACGGTCGACAGCCAGGTCAGGTCAGGTGCAGGGGCGGGTTCTCTCGCCTATCTGGGTCTGCACTGCTGGTCTCCACGCTAGCCGTGGATCGACGGTCGACAGCAAGGTCAGGTCAGATCAGGTCAGGTCAGGTCAGGTCAGGTGCAGGGGCGGGCTCTCTCGCCTATCTGGGTCTGCACTGCTGGTCTCCGCGCTGGCCGGTCGGTGCTGGTGGCACGGAGCGGCCGCCCACTGTCGGCCGTCTCTCACCCCTGACTGGCGCCGACCGGTCCCGGCGCCGTCCCGACATCTCGGTGCCTCCGCAGCCGCTCCGGTGCCGACTCATGGTCTCGGCGCCGACCCTCGGCCGGCACGTGATTCGCGCCGCGCCTCAAGCGGTCACCGCTCGGCGTGGCCGACCTTCGTGTCGACTCTCGTCACCGGCGGCCGGCAGCCGACACGCCGACGCTTCGAGAGCCACCTCGACGTCGGGCTTCGCAAAGCCGTGGCATTCCGTCGACAAGGGTGTAGCACGGCGTCAGGCAATTGGCTGATGCATGACCTTGACACGCTTGGTGCGGCTGCATCGTGCTGGGAGCCCGAGCGGCTGCAGTTGCCTTCCGCGCGGGCCCATCGGGCCGGGGCGGGACGAGTGTTGACATCGCCGCCTCGCCTCGCCGGAAATCGGGTCGTCGCATGCTGCCGGTGCGGTCGACTCTCCATGACCCCGGTGACCCGGTCTCCGGCGCTGTTAGAGCCAGCCGCCGGGTCACCTGTTGTGATCCACGTGTGAGAGGTCTCGATGTCAAGAGCACCCGAGGCTCAGGCTGGCTATGTGGTCGGAATAGACCGGATCAGAACAGTCTCAGCACTTGAATGGTTTGTGGTATGTACATATCCAAAAGCAACATTCCTCAAGAAGGAAAATGAGAGATATCAGCCCCAACTAAATCGCGAGCTAAGCATGCCCTCCTTCATAAAAATCATATGCATCCTATGTCTGGCTTGGAACCTTCTTTTCTCCACATGTGATCGCTTCAATAAATCCTTGTCTTGCTGTGAGCAGAATATCCTCCTCCAGTTTAGTTGTGTTGACGAGCTTCTGACCGCCCCTTCCACAGAGGTAACACTGCCGGCCGACCAAAGCCGTGCTCACGGCTCCGTGGCCGACGAGTTGGCGTACTCACGGCTCCGTGGCCGACGAATTGGCGTACTCACGGCTCCGTAGCCGACGAGTAAGCGTACCCACGGCTTCATGGCTGACGAGTTGGTGCGCTCACAGCTACGTGGCTGACCAGTTGGCATGCTCACGGCTCCGTGGCTGACGAGCTGGCGTACTCACGGCTCCGTGGCTGACGAGCTGGCGTACTCACGGCTCCGTGGCTGACGAGTTGGCGTGCTCACGGCTCCGTGGCTGACGAGTCGACACGGTCGGACATTGGTGCCGGATACGTGTGGACCCAGCGTCGTGCCCTATTTGGCTCGGTCTGAACCGGTCCGCCACACGATCATAGCCGGCCACACGGCCATAGCCGGCCACACGGCCACAGCCGGCCACACGACCACAGCCGGCCACACGGCCATAGCCGGCCACACGGCCATAGCCGGCCACACGACCATAGCCGGCCACACGGCCACAGCCGGCCACACGGCCATAGCCGGTCACACGGCCATAGCCGGCCACACGGCCACACGGCCATAGCCGGCCACACGGCCATAGCCGGCCACACGGCCACAGCCGGCCACACGGCCACAGCCGGCCACACGGCCACAGCCGGCCACACGGCCACAGCCGGCCACACGGCCATAGCCGGCCACACGGCCATAGCCGGCCACACGGCCATAGCCGGCCACACGGCCATAGCCGGCCACACGGCCATAGCCGACCACACGACCATAGCCGGCCACACGATCATAGCCGGCCACACGACCACAGCCGGCCACACGGCCATAGCCGGCCACACGATCATAGCCGGCCACACGGCCACAGCCGGCCACACGACCACAGCCGGCCACACGGCCACAGCCGGCCACACGACCATAGCCGGCCACACGACCACAGCCGGCCACACGACCACAGCCGGCCACACGACCATAGCCGGCCACACGACCACAGCCGGCCACACGATCACAGCCGGCCACACGACCATAGCCGGCCACACGACCATAGCCGGCCACACGGCCACAGCCGGCCACACGATCATAGCCGGCCACACGACCACAGCCGGCCACACGATCACAGCCGGCCACACGGCCACAGCCGGCCACACGACCATAACCGGCCACACGACCATAGCCGGCCACACGACCATAGCCGGCCACACGACCACAGCCGGCCACACGACCATAGCCGGCCACACGACCATAGCCGGCCACACGATCATAGCCGGCCACACGACCACAGCCGGCCACACGACCATAGCCGGCCACACGACCATAGCCGGCCACACGACCACAGCCGGCCACACGATCACAGCCGGCCACACGGCCACAGCCGGCCACACGGCCACAGCCGGCCACACGACCATAGCCGGCCACACGGCCACAGCCGGCCACACGGCCACAGCCGGCCACACGACCATAGCCGGCCACACGACCATAGCCGGCCACACGGCCATAGCCGGCCACACGACCACAGCCGGCCACACGACCATAGCCGGCCACACGGCCATAGCCGGCCACACGGCCACAGCCGGCCACACGACCATAGCCGGCCACACGGCCATAGCCGGCCACACGACCACAGCCGGCCACACGGCCACACGGCCACAGCCGGCCACACGGCCATAGCCGGCCACACGACCATAGCCGGCCACACGACCACAGCCGGCCACACGATCACAGCCGGCCACACGGCCACAGCCGGCCACACGGCCACAGCCGGCCACACGGCCATAGCCGGCCACACGGCCACAGCCGGCCACACGGCCACACGACCATAACCGGCCACACGGCCATAGCCGGCCACACGACCATAGCCGGCCACACGACCATAACCGGCCACACGACCATAGCCGGCCACACGACCATAGCCGGTCACACGGCCATAGCCGGCCGCTGGTGTTCCGGTGCCAGCCGGGCGCTGTACGTGCAGTCGACTTACGTATATGGTGGTGGTGCTGGCCGACCGGTCCTTCCGCGATGGCCAAGCAACGGTGCCCGCCCTCCCCCTCCCCGGAGACACGCGAGCACCTCCTGCAACGGTACACGTTGTCTTGTGCCTATATCAAATCGCTGGAGAACGATAGTGGTGCGCAGAGGTGTACAAACCTGCCAACTCGCCTACCAGCGTACGTGACAGATATTGGCTGAAACTGTGCCGTTGTTGTGACAGATTATCATTATTCAAAGAAGCAAAAGCATTCGCCACACAAAGAAGATATATCACTTCAGGAAAGACATTTTAACGCAAAAATATTTAAGGTACAGTTTATTTTTTAAATTTCACAAACTATTCGCTTATATTTCGGTACGTTATCACTGCAATTTCGGAACAGGCCATTTGGCAGCGTTAACTATTTTGGGACAGATCCCAGTGCACAATATCGGCTGCACGCAACTAGCTCCATTAGGCTGAACCATGGCGCAGCAGGCTGTCACAGATACGCCGTGACAGTTGATAGGGTTCGATTGCGGCGACCTGTGCTATTGGAGACCTGTGCTATACCGTTTTGGGGGACCTGTTCTATTGGAGTAGGTTAGGTAAAATCTGAAAGTTTCGAAATGTGACATATTTATGTGTTTCAATGCTTGTAGGTGACATTCTTGACGTTTTGTGCACCTCTGGTGGTGTGGCTCATCCGTACTCCGGTGGTAAGACTACTTCGTACTTGATGTGGAAAGACTCATCTCTCCCTTGCCAGGGCAGTGCAAGGGAATTTGAGTGGCATAATTCAAGTTTCAACGTAATATGCAACATGTCATTTATAGTAGCATTGATTATCTTATGGTCTCGACTGGTTGGCAGAAGGATGGAAAGTGTCTGATGGTACGAGATAATAAACACCGAACTCGTTCTAATGGCTTTTGCATATAGATGCGGGTGTGCTTTGGAGTGAAAATAGTCCAATGCGACTAGATGCTATGCTACCACTTAGGAAATGGATGATGTTCGGTAGTTTGAAAGAACACGGTGCGATGATGCAAGGGAGAGAGAGAGAGAGAGAGAGAGAGAGAGAGAGAGAGAGAGAGAGAGAGAGAGAGAGAGAGAGAGAGAGAGAGAGAGAGAGAGAGAGAGAGAGACAGAGACAGAGACAGAGACAGAGACAGAGACAGAGACAGAGACAGAGACAGAGACAGAGACAGAGACAGAGACAGAGACAGAGACAGAGACAGAGACAGAGACAGAGACAGAGACAGAGACAGAGACAGAGACAGAGACAGAGACAGAGACAGAGACAGAGACAGAGACAGAGACAGAGACAGAGACAGAGACAGAGACAGAGACAGAGACAGAGACAGAGACAGAGACAGAGACAGAGACAGAGACAGAGACAGAGACAGAGACAGAGACAGAGACAGAGACAGAGACAGAGACAGAGACAGAGACAGAGACAGAGACAGAGACAGAGACAGAGAGACAGAGACAGAGACAGAGACAGAGACAGAGACAGAGACAGAGACAGAGACAGAGACAGAGACAGAGACAGAGACAGAGACAGAGACAGAGACAGAGACAGAGACAGAGACAGAGACAGAGACAGAGACAGAGACAGAGACAGAGACAGAGACAGAGACAGAGACAGAGACAGAGACAGAGACAGAGACAGAGACAGAGACAGAGACAGAGACAGAGACAGAGACAGAGACAGAGACAGAGACAGAGACAGAGACAGAGACAGAGACAGAGACAGAGACAGAGACAGAGACAGAGACAGAGACAGAGACAGAGACAGAGACAGAGACAGAGACAGAGACAGAGACAGAGACAGAGACAGAGACAGAGACAGAGACAGAGACAGAGACAGAGACAGAGACAGAGACAGAGACAGAGACAGAGACAGAGACAGAGACAGAGACAGAGACAGAGACAGAGACAGAGACAGAGACAGAGACAGAGACAGAGACAGAGACAGAGACAGAGACAGAGACAGAGACAGAGACAGAGACAGAGACAGAGACAGAGACAGAGACAGAGACAGAGACAGAGAGAGAGAGAGAGAGAGAGAGAGAGAGAGAGAGAGAGAGAGAGAGAGAGAGAGAGAGAGAGAGAGAGAGAGAGAGAGAGAGAGAGAGAGAGAGAGAGAGAGAGAGAGAGAGAGAGAGAGAGAGAGAGAGAGAGAGCAGAAAGACAGAAACCTAGAGATAGAGACATAGGGATAGAGACCTAGGGATGGACACCTAGGGACAGAGACCTGGAGACAGAGACAGAGACAGAGACAGCAGAGACAGAGACAGAGACAGAGACAGAGACAGAGACAGAGACAGAGACAGAGACAGAGACAGGGACAGAGACAGAGCGAGATGCGAGTCGCTTGCAAGAGGCAAACCGCTAAATGATAAATGTGCAATGTTCCACGTTACTTGGCAAGTTTGTCATATTTATATCAGTTTGCCACTACGGTATATATATATAATTACGATAACGGCTAGTTGAAGCGCGTAGTCAAAGATGGTTTTGAGGAAAACCGGTTTCAATCCCGTCTCGGGATCGTCATCAGTTCACGGGATCAAACAATCAGGCCCGATGTACAGAATAACTCGGAAGGATTGTTCAAAGTTGATGTCGGTGACACGGGCAGAAACGCAGAGGAGCGACGAAAAGAGCACAAGCGACAGCGGACACAGCCCCAAAACTACTGGATTACACGGATAGAGGCTACAGCTGAACATGGCTTTGACATAGGACATACGATACACTGATAAAAAATTACCAGGGGTATCTAGTTTTGCAGTAGTGTCAATTTTTACCACGGGGTACCACCCTGCCCTGGTCATGAAAACGACCCCAGTACTAGTGCTTTACTTTGGTAAGCTGGAAACATTTACCATCAAATTACCACGGCTTCTGGTAATGCTTACTGCAGTAAAACTATCTAACCTGGTACAGCTTACCACCCCAATGCCACTTATCCAAGTCAACCAAAGCACCCCAATACCAGGACCCAGTAATAGTTACCAATGTAGTTACACCTCTTCTAGTACCATCTACCACCCTTTTACCACCAAACCCAATGAGCTATGCAACCATATTAACAATGGTTAGCACTTATTAGCATAGTGTTACCTCGCCTGGTGCACCTTACCACCCAAATACTATCTACACTGATTAGCTGATTAGCTGTACTACTGCATTACCGGCCCCTAAAACCTTAGCGTTCACCCTGCGGCTTCTGATACCTGGAGTTGAGTACATTCCATTCCAGGATCAGACCTGGTACACACTATCCGCGCAGTACCTCGCACCATCTGAATGCCGATTGGTGGTTGTGGCTTTACGACGCACTCAGCAGCTGAGGCCATATGCATGTCGCCTGCCTCCCACTCTGGCAGGAAGGGTGAGCACCGCGAGGAGTCGAACCCAGTATCTCTGGTTGCCCAGACGCCCAGTTTAACCACTAAGCTACCGGCACCACTAAATGAGGATTATGGCCCTGTAAAACGGTCTAAATATTCGTTTTCATTTTCTACGGACACGTACATGAGCACTCTCCATTGAATAACTGCACTGTTACCGTGTCCTTCGCCCAGTACTTTACAACCCCACTTCCGTTGGCGCGATTAGTTGGTACATTAGGCATACTGGGCGCAGGTGTTACGATGCATTCGGACGATGTACAAATAATGCAATACCTGAGAGCATTGGAGATAAGACAGCTTGCAATGTTAAAAGGTATATTGGACATTTTAAAAGAACGTTACGGGAACGTTACACCTCGATCGTGGCGTTGGAATGTCAACCGAGATAGAGGGCACTCCAATCTACAGATCCTGAATGCTTCTCATGGCTTCTTGGTCCGCCCTGACCGCCACCGGCAGGTCGAGGATGTTAGTGGTGAGGTACCACATGATGTTCTTCATGGAGGACTTGATTTTCATGTTGAATATATACATGGATATGCCCAGGAGTACAATTGCCGAGGCCAAGCGGCTACTCTCGGCTACCACAACCCCGTCAATGGCCAGCGCGCAGCTTCAGTAGACCCGGGCCCCCGGCGGTGACGCAGTCTTCCTCCCTGATAACGCGGCGGCTTTTCAAAAGCCTCAGAAGGCCAGTGACCGCCTCGTCGTCTGACAGAACAAAAACAAGCATGGGATATTTCAGCATATGAACGTACGTTGGTGTTAACCGTTTCGATTTCGCTTAAGCATTTCGATTCTACTTCTCGGTGGCAAAGTGGAAGTAATGTGGTGTCGTGTGCATCTATGTCATATCGAGGTACGACTTTAAAAATATGATAGCATTGATGGGCTATAGATATTTCTTTATGTATATTATAAATTGATTTTCTTCTACGGACCATCGTAACATAAATATTTGCATTGAAAGCAGAAACGATGTTATCTTCTAACTCATTGCCACCTATCCTGCTTTCGGTACTTACATGCGGCAATGGTTCGTGACCAAAAGAAAATCACATAAAATACACGCTACTATATTGAATTCATATCTGAAATGCATCACGGTTGCAAGATCAACAAACATCAACTGTATACCTCAATTCAAGTTTATCACGACTTGGGGTGCTCGTACAGTATGGGGCGAGAAAGCCAAAGAACGCAATTATAATCCAGTATGAAATAATTTGGAAGCTTTAAGTTGCATAAAAACGATACGAACAAACATCAGGTGGACCATCATATAGCCTATAACATCAGGACGTCAGAACAATGACTGACCTTGCCATTCCGACCTGACTCGACCGATGGGCTGTGCATCTAACGTGGAGGACAGCTGTGATCCCAGTGGCACACAGTGGTAGGTTTGTCGTTGGTTCCGGCTACTTTTAGGAAGATCCACAATGATCGGGGTACATAATCTCGCTCCGGTTTGGCACGCTAATACAATTTTTTTATTAGAGTCAATGTCGCTGAAAAGCGAAAGTGAAGGCGGTGTCTCCAAAGTACCATCATCATTTTATTTCTGACTATCTTTTGATACCTCCTGACATTCTTCCGCAGCTGTCCTGCCAAACGTTTTCATTTCCTTAACGATGGCCATGCAAACATTTATTGGCACCCCTCGCGCACGCAGACCGATTATGAAATCCGCCGTGGATACCTCGCGCTCGTCTCCCTGACATTCAGCGTGTTTCTCAGGAATCCGAGTAACAGTGTCGTTTGAAGTGCTTACTGAATTGTCTGGGCTGCTGGGGACCCAACGTCACTGACACACTGAAAAAAAAAGATTAACCTTAAGCGAGTAATCCTTAAGCGGATGACTAAAACATATTTTACTACTCTTAAGTGGATAGCCCAGATAATGCGAATATAACGGGGTAGTTATTGGACAATGGTTATGCTATAAAAAAAGAATAGGAAATATTAACCATGCAAGATAACCATGACGTGAGTAGTAACTATGTTATTTGGTGTATGCGACCACCAGGCAGAACCACCTTCGTGAACTCTCCAGAGTAGAGTTACCAATATATGACTAGTAATGTGTGCGCATTTTTAAAACACCCCGCTCTAACCAGTTTTACGGTGGTAAAGTTCCCGCGTAATACAGCCACACTTTGTAGCCAGTTAAACGTTATACGATTAAGCTAGAAGCTCCAATCTATTTTCGCATTGTAGCATTTAATTTTGTAGCTTGAAACTGTTCTTCAAATTCGGATTTAAGACTATATTAATATGTAGGTTATTCATGTTGCTATGACAACGAGATCAAGCTACCAGTGTTTACCACCAGTGGTAAACACTGGTAGTTTGATCCAGTTTTACTCTGCCAGGATTACAATTTTGTCATTACAGAGCAAGACATTTGTGAAACTTGATTTAACACAGTTTGTGATTTACATCACACCGTTTGTTAGCAAACTGTGTGAGTACAAAAACAATAGTGAAATTGGCCACAGATTGCAATCAAATCGCTAGTACACATGCGCAGAAAGCACTTCTGTTTTCTGCTCGGCGGGTAGTGCGGTCGAAGGTCAGTCCGAGATTCTGTTGGGAGGATCTATAATTCCCACTTTTTTGCCCGATGGACGATCTCAGTAATTACGAAGCGGATGTCGAAGAAAAGTGCATTGATAGATGTCTTTTAATTAATGTAGTGGTTTTGACCTACAACCGTAAGGAATATTTTCCTTCAAATGTCTTTAAATCGTCCCCAAATGGCATTGAAACGCTGTAATCACAATAGAAAATACCGATCTCACGATCTCAGTAATCTCAGTAATTAAAGTAATTACACGATCTCAGTAATTACTGCACCGATTTTCATGAAAATGGCTCTAAAATAAACTTCAACATCGATTGTGGGCCCATTGAGTCACTTCCAGTCGATATAATTCGGTAGCAAGGCACGAAATGAGGGATTGAAATTAGAGATTTGGCCGATGGACGATCTACGAAAGTAATTTACAGAATTTCGCCGAACACACACTAATTAATGTCTTCTCACCGTATTAGATCAGTTGAGGAAGTTAAGAGAAAAACAACATATGAAATATGAAATAGACTCTTAACACGGAAGTCAGTACAGCCGTGAACCAAGCTTTCAGTCATCTTACAAATCTATTACCCATCTCTAATTGAATTGTGTTGTAACCCATCTCTAATTGAATTGTGATGTGATGGATTTCTATATTTCGTATGTTATTTTTTACCCTAACTGCCTCAACTAATCTAATACGGTGAAAAGACATTGATCAGTATATGTTTGGCTCAATTCTGTAACTTACTTTCTTGGATCATCCATCGGGAAAATTACGAATTTAAATTCCTCATTTCGTGGCTTTCTACTTATTTATATCGGCTGAAAATGACTCAAATAACCCAAAATCGATGTCGAAGTTTATTTTAGAGCCATTTTCATGAAAATCGGTGCAGTACTTACAGAGATCGTCCATCGGGCATTTTCTATTGCTGTGATTACAGCGTTTCAACGCCACTTGGGGGCAATTTAGAGACATTTGAAGGAAAATATTCATTACGGTTGTAGGTCCAAACCACTACATTAACTAAAATACATCTATTAATGCACCTTTCATCGACATCCACTTCGTAATTACTGAGATCGTCCATCGGGCAAAAAAGGGACATTATAGACCCTCCAGATTCTGTTCGCATAGCATATGTTTTTAAGTGTCCAAGCCTATTATGATCTTTCGCCCAGATTTTCCTATAATAGTTTACATGTTGGTACTATACGTACGGCTATATTCTGATCACATTCTCGGTGTTTTGGCCTTCATACAGCCCAGACTGCAAAGTATGGCGTCTTCGACGAAGTCTCGTTGGTGCTGGGCTGGCAGTCAGCAGTGCGGCTGGTGCGACGACCTGGTGCAGCTGGGCCGATAACCCACTGACAATTCACTTGATTAAAAAAGCACAAGAAGAAAATGATAGCAATTGGAAAAGCCGCGCAAATACACAATGCGCTACATTTGTCTTAGTCGAGGGCTGCCAAATTTGTTTACCTACCGCACAAAAACTGCCAAATTCAGATATGTGTCCCATGAGGTTCGAAATAGCAGGATGGGGGAGTGCGGGAGGTTGTTTGTGCTTTAAGCATGCCATATGTGCATGCTTGTATTTATTCGATGTGAAGGATGTGTCCATGCAGAAAAGGCGCTCGCAAACCTCTTGATTTTCTTCCCTCATCGCTTTTCTTTTGCATTTGATGGGTGTATTCGATCTCCCTGGTGCGTATTTTTGCCCTCCCAATGCGTTTCGGTGCGGATGTTTTCCGCGGTTGGTGCGCCTCGTCGAGCCATTTGCCATACTCTGCAGTCAGGCATACACAGCTCTATAACCGTAGGTAAACCGGTAAATTTGTGCTTTGACGTGTTTGATGGAATTGGAATTTATCCTTCCAATTCAATGCACTTGAAAGTGACTAAGATGATGGAACCACTCATGTGGTGTGCAAATGCTTACTTTTCAGTTTGTGAGCAAGATGTCACCAAGAAAGGAGATGAGTTAAGTAGCACAGCATACAAATTACATTTTATAAAATAAAATATAAATGTCACTTGACGTAATCTAACCTAGTCTAGCATCACTTTGGAGAAAAAAACAAAAGGTGTAATTGTGCAAAAAATTTCGAGCAATTTATGTTCATAAAATGTTCCAATTAAAAAACCTAACCTAATATAACCTCGTCAAGCCATTTGCCATACTTTCAGTCTGGCATGCAATGCGGTGATAAACATAGACAAACTGGTCAATGTGTGCTTTAAGGTGTTTCTTGTTATATTTCTTGGAATGTATCTTTCCAATGCAATACATGGTCTTGATGGAAGTTTTGCATCGGTAAAAATGTATCTCAGTGTAGACCACAACATCACCGATACACTTGTATTTGACAACCGACAAAGACCGCGGAAATCGAAGAAGCAACATTCATACAGACGGAAACGAATCCCACGCAAAACAGAAATATAGGTCGATGTACACTGTTTCCATGGTGGATAGGCCTTTTAAAAGCGTGACAGTTCGTTCCTGACGTGGCATCACGGCCGTAATCACAGCAGAACTCTGTTCTTTGTAATTATAATTTAATTTGAGCAACAACACCAGCATCTCCACAGCAGGCTTCGCTTCTCTTCTTCACGTTTTGTGCTCGTTCTTTCTTCCGGTATCTGTCTCTGTTTCTCTCCTTCTCTCTTTCTCATTCTTTCTCTCTTTCTCTCCATCTTTCTCTATATGTCCCTGTCTCTGTGTATTTGTCCTTGTCCTTGTCCTTGTCTGTCCTTGTCCTTGTCGTTGTCCTCGTTTTTGTTTTTGTCATGGTCTTTGTCTTTGCCTTTGTTTTTGTCTTTGTCGTTATCTTTCTCCTCTTTCTATTCATGCTTCTTTCTCTTTATCTTGTTTCTTTTCTCTTTCTCTTCCTTTTTCTCTTTTTCTTTCTCTTTCTCTTTCTCGTTTTCTTTCTCTCTCTGTCCTCTCTCTCTCTCTCTCTCTCGCACTCACTTTACTCTCTCTGTCCCTCTCCGCGGAAGTGTTTTGGTGGTGTGGTCACGTTATGTGTAAATCATTCAAATGTGAACGTGATGTCAATTTTCAACCTTGCTGAAATACAGTGAACTGATAACGATCACGGGATTGGATTGAAACCGGTTTTTCCTCAAGCCATCTATAACTACGTGCTTCAATGTGATCGTAATTTGTTATATTTCTCTGATTTAGCGCAGATCATATCACATTGTGCTAACGTTGCCATTGACGTTCCTGTTGCTCTTCTAATGATATCGATCGTTGCCTGACAGATGATGGCTGGATTGCAGAGTTCAGCGACGGTTGCTCATCACCAGGAAAGTACACTGGTCCCGCAGCGATCCTCTTCCACCCGCAGGGAGGTACACTGGTCCCGCAGCGATCCTCTTCCACCCGCAGGGAGGTACACTGGTCCCGCAGCGATCCTCTTCCACCCGCAGGGAGGTACACTGGTCCCGCAGCGATCCTCTCCCACCCGCAGGGAGGTACACTGGTCCCGCAGCGATCCTCTTCATCCGCAGGGAGGTACACTGGTCCCGCAGCGATCCTCTTCCACCCGCAGGGAGGTACACTGGTCCCGCAGCGATCCTCTTCCACCCGCAGGGAGGTACACTGGTCCCGCAGCGATCTCTCTCCCACCCGCAGGGAGGTACACTGGTCCCGCAGCGATCCTCTTCCACCCGCAGGGAGGTACATAGGCCCCGGGAGCTAGCCTATCCCTTCCATGGGTGGGGGTACACTGGCCCCGGCAGCTAGCCTATCCTTTCAACGGGGGGGGGTACACTGGTCCCGGTAGCGAGCCTATCCCTTCCACGGGGTGGCAGGTTGGTCCCGGCAGCGAGCCTCTCCCTTCCACGGGGAGGTACACTGGTCCCTCCAGAAGGTCACAGGGAGGAGCGTTGGTTCCGGCAACGAGCTTCTCCCTTGCACAGGGTGGCAGGCTGGTGCCGGCAGAGAGCGGGCGCATCCTGACGCCAGGCCACGAGGAACAGTTCATCGCCCTCAATGAATGCATCGGACAGTTACTAATTAAAAGCAACAAAGTGCGGGTTGCGGAAGGTTCAGACTGACGCAGTGTTGACTGCGTAGTGTGTTACATCCTGATGCTTCGTTCCCGTCACATAAGGAGGGAAGGACAGGATGACGCCGGCTATCTTACAATCGCGTCACGGTGTAATAGCGTGGATAACAATCCAGCGGTAAATTACATGTAAGCGAGCATATCTTGAGGGCAAGGCTGATCGAATCGATAAGATGGATAACTAACTCGCTTTAAATCACCTGTAATGGCAATAAACCAATTACTATGGTTGGGTAACGTAGTATATTTCCGTGTTCCGTGGAACATATGGGATGAGACATTGACACAAGAATCGCATCAGTGCCTTCACTTGTGGGTGGGACCTCGGTGGTTTCGATGTTTTGTGGGAGGGGTTGCGCCTGCCTCTCTGGTGTTACCAGAGGCACTCCAAATGCTCGGAGAAGGGCTGTTAGCAGGGTGATCAGCTCGGAGGCCCTATCGGGCTGTATGTGTTGTGGAACAATGTGATGTTTAGCCTTTGATGCGTATGATATTCTGGGATGCGACCTTTCGTACAACTCTCTGGCTTGTCTAAGCGTTAATTTGTTGGTGTGTTTAAGTGATATAATCTCCTTTTCTTAAATGTAGTTTGGGCACACACGATCGTACGACGTGTGGGGTTCCTGTCCGTCACCGCAGTTGGCACAAAATGGGCTTTCGGAAGTGCAATTCTCAAAAGGATGTTCATGAGAGGCACACTTACTGCACGCTGGGCGGTTTCGGCAATATTGAGTGGTGTGTCCAAATTTTTGACATTTGAAGCAGCGCATTCGATTTGATTAAAAAAAACTGTCGTACTTTCACTCGTCGGTAGCCGACTCTGATCTCTGTTCTGTTAAACGTCAAAATAATGTTGTTGGTTGGAATGAAGTCTGCACCTCATTTCACTTTCATTTTTCTCGCGGCGATGACTCCGAAATTTGCCAGTCCATCAACGATCTCATCCTCCGATACCTCCCTCAAATCGAAACAGTTTATAACCCCACGCGATGTGTTTTTTGTTTTGTTTTGTTTTGTGAGGCTCTACTGTGATCGCAACAATTTCCTTATCTTTTTTCCCAGTCTCTCCGCACACAGTACAAAAACTCAGATGATTTAAGCGCCCTGGCTGCCTGCTCTGCTTGCACGAACTCCACCTCTAGTGCACCATCTTTCAGTTTGTCGCATCTTAAATTGTATCCAAACCTGTCGCAGCCGTCTCTCCTCTGAGACGGAGACAGGGACGCGAGGCTCTTGTTCCTCCCTCGGAACACAAGCACACAAGGCACCGGGGTACCCTCCGTAGAGGTGTTCCAATCTCGGCGAAGGTAAGAATTGGTCCGACACTCTCGAGAGGGACCACGAGTGTTTTTGTTGTTCTTGATGCCATGTAATTGTTTGTTTTCGACTCCCGTGCCGCCCCACCACGTAGGGGTCCAACTGGGGGGGACGCCTGAGTCCCGCGGACGGGGGACGCGAGGCGCCCGAGGAGCTATACGGGGCAGGCGGCGCCTTCGCCCGGCCGGGAGAGAGGGAGATTCACCACCCCGACCGGGATCCAGTACCGCCCACCCTTGACCCCAGCTGGCCGGGCCGGCAGACACTGGGAAGAATCCCAGGCCCCCGGCCCGAGGCGACCAGCCACTTGACCCGTATGGGGCCGTACGGGCCCGCCCGCCCCTCCGGGATATCAGGACCAAAGAGGCGTGTTGGTCCCCCGTCACAACTAGCACCATGCGACGGGGGACCTCAGCCTCCAGGACTCCGTCAACCCCGGGGGACGGGCCGAGGGGGCGCGACTACCCCGATAAAACTGAGCTGGAGGACAGGACCGGGGAAATCCCTACCTGCTCATGGTAGGGATAGTTGGTGTTGCAGGGCCAAGTGAAGGATATGGATGTTGAGATGAGATGGGCATTGGAATGGGAGCATATGGATGGAAGGACGAGTGAGGCACTCTTGGTCTGTCCTTTCACCGGTAAGATGGGAGCCGGATCATTGGGGAACGCAATCCCCCCCCCCCCCATCACGGAAAGGTGGTGCCTCGTCGGGGTGGGGGCGGGACTGGCTCTGTCGGGGCGAGCAGTCTGAAGTGGGTCGCGCGTCCGTGGTGCCATAATCATAAACCACGGTCCGCGTTCCGCACATGCGACACACGCACAACAGGTGCCAACTCTGTGACTACCCACACCACAGGTGCCAGCTCTGCGACTACCCTCACCACCGGTACCAGCCCTGTGACCACCCTGACCTTGATTACCCTGCCTGGCCTTGAAGCCCTGCAATTACCCTGACTACTGGGGTGGTTCAAATAATCAACTTGTCCTAGAAGAACCTAGGATTGCGAAGTGTATGGTACCTTTGGGTGCTATAGACAGGTGTCAGTTTTTAGCTGGAAAAATAACGATCTCGATAGCTTCAACCGGCATTTTTAAACATGAGTGTATGGTGCTCATATGCGTATGTAGCTGAAGTCTCCAGCCTTCGCTCCAGCTGGCCATTTCAAACACGCATCCTAGAGACACGAAGCAGAGGCCAGCGCATAGCTGGAACAAATCGACATAATGTGAACATGCGCATTTTGTGCCCAAATATGACCATCGACCCGACACCTAGGGGGTCATCTAATGAATTCGGTGGTTCACACTCGATGTCAATCGTAAGGTCAAGCGGCGAGCTATGCGCTGGCCTTTGTTTCGTGTATCTACGATGCCTAATTTGGAAATTATCTGAAGCGAAGGCTGGTGACTTGAACCACACACGCATGTGTAACACCAAACATTAATATTTTTTGCCTATTGAGGCGATCGAGATCGATATTTTCGGGCGAAAACTATTACACCTGTCTATTAACATCCGAAGGCACTATACACATCACAATCCGAAGCGTTTCTAGGAGTGTTTTGTTTTTTGTTTAATTTTAACTACCCTGCGACCCCTCGTCCCTGGGCCATCCATGACCGCCGGTACGAGCCTGACCACCGGTACCACACTGATCATCGGTACCACCCTGATCCCCACCGGTACCACCCTGACCCCCACCGGTACCACCCTGACCACTCACCGGTACTACTCTGACAAATGGTACCAGCCTGACCACCGCAGTGGTCAGGTTGGAACTGGAACAACTGGAACCATTGCACTGGTCCCAGCTGCGTTGCTATTGCCCCGCCGAACACCCCGTGACCACTGACCATATGGCGAGACTTCGGGACGTCACAAGAACATAAAGTCAAGGCTGATCGGAGGTGGCTGGGCGGCGGTCTGGCAGGGTTGGCCAGACAGACAGCCCAGAGGACAAATGGAACCTCGTTTGTTAATCACTGCACATCGTGGAGGCTGGGTCGACCGCTTTTGAGATCACGAAAGTGGAATGTCTCATCCAGCGAGACCACAAGGATGGGTGGTGTCCTGTTTGCGTCATAGTTGCCGATATGGGGATCAAAAGTGTCTGATGTCCACAGGGCGACACCAAACAAACAGATTTTTTTATCTGCTTTGGAATCATCAATTTTTTTCCTCAGAAAAAACTTCCTGGATACAAAATGTGCTCCCCAGGCCAGATTAAATATAATAAGTATAATTCCGCTGAAATCTGGCTCAACCGACTAAAAATACGGTGCGAAGTGGTTGAAAACAGTTCAAAACCAGACTCTTTACAGATCAGACAATTTTAAGGGTAGTAAGTAGATAATCCAGTTCAACCATTATCCCACGAAATTAAATACTCTTTTTAATAACGATTAAATAAACTCTCTTCCTCGACCTGACGATCTCGAGAAATTAATTTTCTTAGCTAGGCTAACAAAAAAGACGTTCACTTCTCCTCATATTCACATTAAAGAGGTTATTTTGACACTACAATCCGGGAAAATTGACTTCCCAACAAAATTAAGCATGCTTCATCACTGCAATTAGTTTGTCTTGCTATGTGCGCGGCCATCCCAGCTAGCGAGGGAGGCGACAGGGACCACGCCCCCGAAAATGACACGTGAAGTGGAGAAATCAGGGAAGAAGGCACAGCTTCTGCTACAAGTGGCAGCTCGTCTCACACGTGGCAGCTCGTCTCACACGTGGCAGCTCGTCTCACACGTGGCAGCTCGTCTCACAAGTGGCAGCTCGTCTCACACGTGGCAGCTCACAAGTGGCAGCTCGTCTCACACGTGGCAGCTCGTCTCACAAGTGGCAGCTCGTCTCACACGTGGCAGCTCACAAGTGGCAGCTCGTCTCACACGTGGCAGCTCACAAGTGGCAGCTCGTCTCACACGTGGCAGCTCACAAGTGGCAGCTCGTCTCACACGTGGCAGCTCACAAGTGGCAGCTCGTCTCACACGTGGCAGCTCACAAGTGGTAGCTCGTCTCACACGTGGCAGCTCACAAGTGGTAGCTCGTCTCACAAGTGGCAGCTCGTCTCACACGATCGGACAGCATCAACAATTGTTCGTGTTGTGCTCGAAATTCGACCAGTCACATAGTCTTCAGCAACTGCACCCATGTGCTACCAGCCCTTCCATGGAATGCCACCCAGTACTGGCGGTAGTTAGCTACCTGGGATAAAGAACACGCGAACTGCTCTGGTTGCAAACCGTCCAGTGATACCGGCAGTATCAGCATCATCACTGTGGGAGATATTAGCCCAAATCATGACAGAGTTAGAAAACTAGCAGTGGTTCATTGGCACACCGATCGACCCAACTGTTATTGGACACAGACTGGTACACGCGCTGCTGCACACATACCGTGGTACTGCTCATCTGCACACCCAGCAGTACCGCCATCATTCAGTGCCGTGAGCCAGCTGCAGACCTATCACGTGTGACTCGAGGTCCGAAGCCCGAGCTACAGACACGATGCGTAACCAGAGGTCAGATACCCAGACTAAGTCCAGTGGAGTCCCCTCATCAGAGTCAGATATGAACGTCGTCTCCAGCGGGGTATCGTGCACGAGTTGACGACTGGAGTCCAGTGTTGGCCTCCCCCATCCGTGGACCATGGTCGTCATCCCACCAGTCATCAGCGTCGACAGCTGTATTACTGAATGACGAGCCCACCCAGGCCGGGAGGCACCGCTGGGCGGAAGCAACACGTTTTTTTCAAACAGACGCTCGAGAAGACGCACCTGCGGCGTCACCAGGCGACGAGCGACAACAAAGCGTTCTATAAAAACAGTGAGTGACTTATAGGTGCCAGCGAAGTGTTCGCGACGGGCCACAGAAGCGCTTCGTCACAAACGACATCACCCAGCTGCCTAATGCTGCACAGAAATTCAATTATGCTAATCGACGCGAGGACAGCTGCACAAACAGCAATGCACACGCGTATGAATCAGGCACACTATCACTGTGGGTCAAACACCCTCACTGCTGCACACCTTCTCTGCTGTCAATGTAGGAAACAACGCGCCACTACACGCCACAAACACTGGGCAAACGGTAAGATGCAGAGGCTTGCATTCCGCACAGAAATGCTCTCCAATATACCGAATGAGATCTCCGATATAAGTGGGAGCAAACGCGCTCCTCGATATACAGAATGTGTAGCGAAGAGAATGTCTTCCCCAACATGTGGGGGATAATGAGTCACCAAATGTACGGGAGAGAAAGTGTTCACAAATATACCGGAGATAGCGCGTCCACAAATGTGAAAGAGAAAGTACGTCGCCCAATATACCTTGCATACAGAATGCGCACTCCAGCGTATCTAATTCGTTCCCCCATATGCTGAACGCATACCCAATGTCAAAGGCGTCCCCACAGTATGTCGAGCGCCCCCTCAGTATGTCGAACGCGTCCTTCAATATGCCGAATGAGATCTCGGATAGCTCGACTGTTGTAACAAGTTTTATACATAGCAACTGCGAATGCACACAAATATCAAGACCGCGCTTGTGCCACCGGCGTCTGTTTAAACTATCAAAAATGTTAAAGCTTTGATAGAAATATCTGTCTACCACGGCTAGCATTCATTAGCCCTGCTAAATGCAGGTCTTGTCCGGCATCAGTAAAAACAGCCAAATGAGAAGCTATCATAAAATATGGACATCGTACAGCTACAAGTGCAGCTGCTACGGAAGATTACCCTGCCATCAGCATTCATAATTTCATTCTTACAGACCAGCGGCGAGTAATTTCCTAGGACATGGTTCACCAATCCCCCTGCAAAACACAGCGCTGTCAATTTGACAGAGCTCAAGCGTCACCTTGTCCACGCCGCCACTTTATCTGCATACCTCTGTTCCACCGCCGCTTCACCTGCATACCTGTCTCATTGTTACTAGCATACCACCGCCACTTCACCTGCGCAGTTCTGCCTCACCGTCATTTCACCTGCATACCTTTATCCCACTGCACTGTCAATAACCTGCACACCACCGCCATTTCACCTGCGTACCCCTATTCACTTTCACTTTACCTGCATACCATCGGTACTTCAACCCGAAAGCCACCTCCCCATTCTCGGCGCCTGCCCCCGCCCGCACAAGACGGTCTTAGACAGTTGGCTCTGACAAGAGGGGCTGCATGGTGGAGCCAATTAGCAGGTCCCGGGCTTTCGTCCTCCGGCCCCAGCGAGTCTGCATGGCCCTGCGTTTGACGTGACTAGTATCAGGAGCGCATCCTACCGGCTGACCGAGCCGCCGCCTCTTCTGCCCGCAGCGCGGCCAGATCCGGCCGTCTCGCCCGTCTGGGCGGCAGAGCTCGCCCTACCGGCCGGCCGAGCCGCCGCCTCTTCTGCCCGCAGCGCGGCCCAACCCGGCCGTCTCGCCCGTCTGGGCGGCGGAGCTCGCCCTACCGGCCGGCCGAGCCGCCGCCTCTTCTGCCCGCAGCGCGGCCCAACCCGGCCGTCTCGCCCGTCTGGGCGGCAGAGCTCGCCCTACCGGCCGGCCGAGGCGCCGCCTCTTCTGCCCGCAGCGCGGCCCAACCCGGCCGTATCGCCCGTCTGGGCGGCGGAGCTCGCCCTACCGGCCGGCCGAGCCGCCGACCCGCCCTGAGAGCCGGCACCGGCCGGCTTCTTACTGAGATACGAGGCTGTCTTCTTGCCAGCTGGGCAGGAGGTAGTCGTCCGCCCCGCCACCGGCGTTTTCCCCGCGCTGGCTGCCGCCCCTGCGCCCGCCGTCCTTCCCACGTCAGCTGACTTGTCCGATGCTTTCCCCGAAGCGGACGTCTTCCCCGCGCCAGTTGTGCTCACCGCACCGCCTGGTTTCTTTCGGTCGGTCTTTCCCGCCGCGACCGACTTCCCGACAGACGACACCACCTTCTTCCCCGCTGACGTGACAGACCTCGCGCCGGCCTTCCTCGCCTGCGCCGCGTCGTCCGAGGACGGGGACGTGGCCGAGGACCGGCAGGACGAGGACGCGGAGGACACGGACTGACGTGAGGACGCCGCCGACAGGGCGGGTGTTGTCGGCTGCTTTGATGATGGCGCGCACTTGACGGTGGACGTCGCTCGCTTCGTCGGCAGTGCGGACGTGACGGACGGTTTAGAGGACGGCGTGGTGGAAGTGAACTGCTTCGCGGACGGTATGGACTTCTTCACGGACGGTGTCAACGGCGTCGGCTGCTTCTGAGTTGGTGTGGACGTCTTGGCGGTAGGCTCGGAAGCTAACCGCTCCGGCCGCTTGGCGACCGGTACCGTTGTGGTAGGTTGTCTCACTGGCGCGGGCGCGGTCGGCTGGCCTGCAGACACCTGCGAAGCCAGCGACCGCGTGGTGGACGGTGCCGTGGCAGTGCCCCGCTCGACTGGCGGTACCGTGACCGGCGCGGGCTTCGCGGCCGACGCGGTAGCCGTTGGCCGCTGCAGAGACGCCGCCACCGGCGCTGCCGACCGCGCCGCCGCCGCCCAGGACTGCTTGGCAGACGGCACGGCCGTCGCAGACGACGCTGAGCCAGCAGACCTCCTGACGGCCGGCACGCCGGCCCAGGCCGCTCCCGGGCCGCTGGTCTGTGCGGTGGCCGCGGCCGCACAGGTCGGCTCGCGAGTGCTGACCGACCTCCAGGGCAGACGCCGGCCGGGCAGCGTGTTCTGATAGAGCGCGTCGGCCGCCGCCGGCTCCACCAGGCTGAAGGGCCGCGTGCGCGGCTCCTCGGGAGCCTCGTCTATGGTGCAGTAGATGTTGTCTGTGGGCGTGACGCCCCTGCGGTCGGCGTTGCAGTCGTCGTAGAGAGGCGTGCCGGGCGGCCGCGGCGGCGGCTGGGACGGCCGCACCAGCAGGCTGACGGGACGCTGTCGGGCCGCACCGGCGCAGTCGGAGGCGGCCCGCACCGCCGGCCGCGCGCCCCGCCGGCCCGGCGACGTGGGCAGCGTGCTGAACTGGCCGGGCGGCTGCGGCATCGGGTGCGAGATCCCCAGCGTCTTCACTGTGTCGCGGTCCATCTTGGACGCCTTGAAGCTTTGCGCGGGTCGCAGGGCGTGGCTGGAGCTCTGACTGCTGCCGCTGGAGCCGGCCGACTCCTGTCGGCGGAACACGCTCGCCACGCGCGACAGGGTCGAGCCGAGCGCGCTCTCGCGCTCGCTGCCCGTTGAGCACAGCGTATCCGAGTGCTCAGACTCCAGCGTGGAGGAGCGGCTGGTCACAACACCAGCCGAGACTGCTGTCCCCTCACCGGCGGACGGCTTTGAGGACGTCAGCCTCACCTCTGGCCTCTTCTCAGTCGAGTCCGTGTGTGTCCGAACCAGCTTCGCATTCGGCTTACTCCCCACATTCTTTGTGTCCAAGGTGTTCGTTGCTTTCGTACTCCCGATCGAGCTCCGTTTCTTTTCCAGTGTTTCATTCTGTTTCTTTTCAAATGCTTCACCTGGCTTCTTTTCCAACAATCTACTCGGTTTCCGGTCCAAAACTCCACTTGGCTTCTTTTCCAGGCTCCCACTCGGCTTCTTCTCGGCCGCGTTTTTATCGAAGCTGTCGGCGGCGAATCGCACCTGGCCGGCGGCTGGCCGAGCAGGTGCCGCTGCCGCGGTGGTTTGCTCACCAGCAGCCGCGTCCGACAAGAAGGCGTGGCGGGCGCCGGCCGAGGCCGACACCGAGCCCGCCGCCGCCACCGGCCGGTCGTCCGGCCGTCTCGCCAGCGCCGCCATGCCGAAGGTGGTGCGCCGTTTGGCCGCGTCGGCGCCGTCGGCAGCCTCTGGCGGGGCCGCCGGCGGTGACGACGGCCGGGTGCCGGTATTGGCGCCGAGCGTGGCGCGAGCAGTCGCCGCCGGCTGAGTCTGCTGGCCGCCGCTGGCGGTCGTGCTGGTCGGCCTGCCAGCCGGCACCTGCTGCTCACCTCCGGATGGCTTCACCGTCGGCCGCACCTCGCACACCAGCTTGTGCTCGGCCGGCGGCGTGGCGGCGCCACCTGCCGCCGCCGTCAGTCGGCCCACCACCCTGGAGAGCAGTGTGCGAACAGGCCCGAGAGGGCCGGGCGCCGCGGCCGCCGGCACGGGCACCGCGCCGCCGTTCACAGCAGGCTGCAGCAGACACGAGGTCGGCCGCGACGCCGGCGACGGGGACGACTGCAGCACCTCCTCGTCTCCGGACAGCACCAGCAGGCGGATGTTGTAGCTGGCCTTGGACGAGCCTTTGGGCTCGTCAGAGCGACGGACAGAGCGAGCCACGGGTCTCTGGCTGTCTGTCCGGCCCAGCTTACTGCAACCAGACGGCTGCAGTCAGCGACCGGCTGCAGAGCTGCAGCAGCGCGCTGGCCACACAGCAGCCACATCGCTCGGCCGCTGCCGCACCGGCAAACAATCCAAGCACTCCCATTGCGTGTAAAGAAAATATACGACCTTCAATATACCAGGAGGTGCTGAGTTAACATGAAAAGTAACGATAAAGATTATACTTTATTACTCAACGTTTCGGCCAGGGGCCATCGTCAGGAGTGATGAAAAAAGCTCAAGCTTAAAAAATTGAAATTGAAATTGAAAAAAAGAACATTTTTATGTTAACTCAGCACCTCCTGGTATATTGAAGGTCGTATATTTTCTTTACACGCAATGTCTAAAACCCAGGAGCATCTAAGAGCCATTCTTCGTTGTATTAAACAAACACTCCCATACAAACCCCACCGCAAGCAGCGCCAGTTAATTGTCCGGTGCATCCAGAAGGCCGATTTCTGCGGAATGGCGAATTATACCGCTTGGTGGCTAAAGCCGGGGAAAACCAACCGACCGATAAGACAAATCTGGTTCTGCACTCTTTCGTCGCAAGCTGATGAAACAAAATTTATTACCAGCCTGCATAAACTTGGTCTACGTCAGATATCACGGATAAGCATAGGCGAGAAAAACTTGCACACAAAACAAAAAGCAATCATGTCGAATATTTTCTTTCAAATTGCACAGCTCACCAACAAGTGCTTGTATATCTCACCGTCTCATGCTGCCGAAATCCGGCAGGTGGCAGGCGGGCAGACGGCAGGAGGGCAGATGGCAGGAGGGCAGGTGGCAGGCGGGCAAGTGACAAGCGGACGGCCAATGACAGACGCGGTCGAGTGTATCCCGGTGGCGGCGGCAGTAGCAGAAGCAGCAGCAGAGCAACAGCAGCGCCGGCACCACGCCCAGAAACACCACGTACAGCAGTAGGGTCGACGTGCCAGGAGCTGCCGACAAACCAGCACAGACGTCAGTCACCGATCAGATATCAGACACCGTCACACGTCAGTCACTCTACGGACGTCAGCCACCGTCAGACATCAGTCACCGTCAGACGTCAGTCACTAATCAGATATCAGACATCAATCCCCGTCAGACGTCAGCCATCGTCAGACGTTAGTCACAACACAGACGTCAGTCACCGTCAGACGTTAGTCACAACACAGACGTCAGTCACCGTCAGACGTCAGTCACAACACAGACGTCAGTCACCGTCAGACGTCAGTCACAGCCATGACGTCGCCACAGTGAGAACAGAGAAAGGCTAATTCGGTAATACGTATCCAGTGCTGGATCACGTATCCTGTGTGCATTTTAATGTTACAATTTGCCTAACAAAATGTGCAACTGTATTGGAAAATCACTGTCAAATATCGAGTGCATGGCTCTAAGCTAGGTGAATGATAGGCGAAATCTAGGTGAAATCCCCAACCGGATACGAATGATAATTATCGACAATGCAGGTCTGAATGGCAAGCTGACCGAGCAAGCTGCCGACGATGATACACACCACGCAAAATTGCTTTGATTTCGCACAAACATGCACCGAAAAAATACAGGAGATATGCTCCGATACCGATACGAAGGATGTATGTTCAATAGAAGCGTGGAATTCGACGACACTTTGCTGTCGCTGCCCTCTCCATTTCCATCATTGTCAACCTTATGCTTGATGCAGTAGGCTATCCTATTTGGCTACACGCGCTGCCATAGGGTCTTTAAATGTGGGAGTCTCCTTGGCTAACTGCTCATACATCAGCATAGACACAGGGATGTCTCAGGAGGAAACTGTCCCTTTGTCTTCTGTCATGTCTTTTGAAGTGTCAGTACACAGATGGTACATATTTGTATCTTTACTTTTCTGCGGATAGATCATCACCAGGCGAGTACAAATGGGACCCTGGGAATACCTGGCACATATAGCAAGCTATCAATCTATTTGAGGAACCGATTTGTACGTCGCTGATGTTGCCCGTTGAACACAAACTGGACCAACCAAAGTAATTATTGAACCAAGTTTTACGATTTAGCACAATCAAATAGGACATCAATTTCATGATATGCAGTTTTTTTTGCGACAGCAAAAAGCTTTTTCGCGAGACAAATAATTCATACATAGCATCACCAAGGCAACGGACGATGGATGCAAAATGAGAGCCGTCTCCAAAATTCCGTCAATATCGACTGTTTCAGCAAATTTTAACACAACATAAATACATGCATAATACACAATACAAATGCATGCATAGCACACCATAATACGCAATTCACCACAAAGAAAACGAATACCACTATGAGACACCCCCAGTCCTACAAAATGGACAATGCCTAAAATGCAGAAAGCAGGTAATTTACTATTCGAATGACAGCAATTTGTTTGGGTAGAGCTCGACAATAGTGCAAACGTTCAAACATGCCACACCATTTCGACTACTTTAGTTTGTCGTCTGCTCATCTGACCACATCACGTCACGTCACGTCACGCCGCGGCACATCCGGGGCTGCCACGCCTGACGCACCGTCGCTGTAGAGGAAGGGCCCGCTGTCGACGCTCCCGCCGACGCCCGGCTCCGTGCAGGTGGGCGGCGCCCAGCCCAGCTGACAGTGGCAGTGTCCCAGAGAGTTGCAGACGCCGCGGCCTCCGCAGCCGCCCGGGCACGCGCCGGCCGTGGTGGTGGACACGGGCACACACCGCTGGTCCCGACACATCTGGGGCACACGGTGGCCGGGGTAACACACACATCTGGGGCACACGGTGGCCGGGGTAACACACACCGCTGGTCCAGACACATCTGGGGCACACGGTGGCCGGGGTAACACACACCGCTGGTCCAGACACATCTGGGGCACACGGTGGCCGGGGTAACACACACCGCTGGTCCCGACACATCTGGCCGGGGATCTGGGGCACACGGTGGCCGGGGTAACACACACCGCTGGTCCAGATACATCTGGGGCACACGGTGGCCGGGGTAACGCACACCGCTGGTCCAGACACATCTGGGACACACGGTGGCCGGGGTAACGCACACCGCTGGTCCCGACACATCTGGGGCACACGGTGGCCGGGGTAAACACACTACACATCTGGGGCACACGGTGGCCGGGGTAACACACACCGCTGGTCCCGACACATCTGGGACACACGGTGGCCGGGGTAACACACACCGCTGGTCCCGACACATCTGGGGCACACGGTGGCCGGGGTAACACACACCGCTGGTCCCGACACATCTGGGGCACACGGTGGCCGGGGTAACACACACCGCTGGTCCCGACACATCTGGGGCACACGGTGGCCGGGGTAACACACACCGCTGGTCCCGACACATCTGGGGCACACGGTGGCCGGGGTAACACACACCGCTGGTCCCGACACATCTGGGGCACACGGTGGCCGGGGTAACACACACCGCTGGTCCCGACACATCTGGGACACACGGTGGCCGGGGTAACACACCGCTGGTCCCGACACATCCGGGGCACACGGTGGCCGGAGTAACACACACCGCTGGTCCAGACACATCTGGGGCACACGGTGGCCGGGGTAACACACACCGCTGGTCCCGACACATCTGGGGCACACGGTGGCCGGGGTAACACACACCGCTGGTCCCGACACATCTGGGACACACGGTGGCCGGGGTAACACACACCGCTGGTCCCGACACATCTGGGGCACACGGGTACACACACCGCTGTACAACACGGTGGCCGGGGTAACACACACCGCTGGTCCGACACATCTGGGGCACACGGTGGCCGGGGTAACACACACCTGGTCCCGACACATCTGGGGCACACGGTGGCCGGGGTAACACACACCGCTGGTCCCGACACATCTGGGCCCGGTAACACACCGCTGGTCCCGACACATCCGGGGCACACGGTGGCCGGGTAACACACACCGCTGGTCCCGACACATCTGGGGCACACGGTGGCCGGGGTAACACACACCGCTGGTCCCGACACATCTGGGACACACGGTGGCCGGGGTAACACACACCGCTGGTCCCGACACATCTGGGGCACACGGTGGCCGGGGTAACACACACCGCTGGTCCCGACACATCTGGGGCACACGGTGGCCGGGGTAACACACACCGCTGGTCCCGACACATCTGGGGCACACGGTGGCCGGGGTAACACACACCGCTGGTCCGACACATCTGGGGCACACGGTGGCCGGGGTAACACACACCGCTGGTCCAGACACATCTGGGGCACACGGTGGCCGGGGTAACACACACCGCTGGTCCAGACACATCTGGGGCACACGGTGGCCGGGGTAACACACACCGCTGGTCCCGACACATCTGGGGCACACGGTGGCCGGGGTAACACACACCGCTGGTCCCGACACATCTGGGGCACACGGTGGCCGGGGTAACACACACCGCTGGTCCAGACACATCTGGGGCACACGGTGGCCGGGGTAACACACACCGCTGGTCCAGACACATCTGGGGCACACGGTGGCCGGGGTAACACACACCGCTGGTCCCGACACATCTGGGGCACACGGTGGCCGGGGTAACACACACCGCTGGTCCAGACACATCTGGGACACACGGTGGCCGGGGTAACACACACCGTTGGTCCCGACACATCTGGGGCACACGGTGGCCGGGGTAACACACACATCTGAGGCACACGGTGGCCGGGGTAACACACACCGCTGGTCCAGACACATCTGAGGCACACGGTGCCCGGGGTAACACACACCGCTGGTCCCGACACATCTGGGGCACACGGTGGCCGGGGTAACACACACCGCTGGTCCAGACACATCTGGGGCACACGGTGGCCGGGGTAACACACACCGCTGGTCCAGACACATCTGGGGCACACGGTGGCCGGGGTAACACACACCGCTGGTCCAGACACATCTGGGGCACACGGTGGCCGGGGTAACACACACCGCTGGTCCAGACACATCTGGGGCACACGGTGGCCGGGGTAACACACACCGCTGGTCCCGACACATCTGGGGCACACGGTGGCCGGGGTAACACACACCGCTGGTCCCGACACATCTGAGGCACACGGTGGCCGGGGTAACACACACCGCTGGTCCCGACACATCTGGGGCACACGGTGGCCGGGGTAACACACACCGCTGGTCCCGACACATCTGGGGCACACGGTGGCCGGGGTAACACACACCGCTGGTCCCGACACATCTGGGGCACACGGTGGCCGGGGTACACACACCGCTGGTCCCGACACATCCTGGGGCACACGGTGGCCGGAGTAACAAGGGTAACACACACCGCTGGTCCCGACACATCTGGGGCACACGGTGGCCGGGGTAACACACACCGCTGGTCCAGACACATCTGGGGCACACGGTGGCCGGGGTAACACACACCGCTGGTCCCGACACATCTGGGGCACACGGTGGCCGGGGTAACACACACCGCTGGTCCAGACACATCTGAGGCACACGGTGCCCGGGGTAACACACACCGCTGGTCCAGACACATCTGGGGCACACGGTGGCCGGGGTAACACACAGCGCTGGTCCAGACACATCTGGGGCACACGGTGGCCGGGGTAACACACACCGCTGGTCCAGACACATCTGGGGCACACGGTGGCCGGGGTAACACACAGCGCTGGTCCAGACATCTGGGGCACACGGTGGCCGGGGTAACACACACCGCTGGTCCAGACACATCTGGGTACACGGTGGCCCGGGGTAACACACAGCGCTGGTCCAGACACATCTGGGGCACACGGTGGCCGGGAGTAACACACACCGCTGGTCCAGACACATCTGGGGCACACGGTGGCCGGGGTAACACACACTGCTGGTCCAGACACATCTGGGGCACACGGTGGCCGGGGTAACACACACCACTGGTCCCGACACATCTGAGGCACACGGTGGCCGGGGTAACACACACCGCTGGTCCAGACACATCCGGGGCACACGGTGGCCGGGGTAACACACACCGCTGGTCCAGACACATCTGGGGCACACGGTGGCCGGGGTAACACACATCGCTGGTCCAGACACATCTGGGGCACACGGTGGCCGGGGTAACACACACCGCTGGTCCCGACACATCTGAGGCACACGGTGGCCGGGAGTAACACACACCGCTGGTCCAGACACATCTGGGACACACGGTGGCCGGAGTAACACACATCGCTGGTCCAGACACATCTGGGGCACACGGTGGCCGGGGTAACACACACCGCTGGTCCCGACACATCTGAGGCACACGGTGGCCGGGAGTAACACACACCGCTGGTCCCGACACATCTGGGGCACACGGTGGCCGGGGTAACACACACCACTGGTCCCGACACATCTGGGGCACACGGTGGCCGGGGTAACACACATCGCTGGTCCCGACACATCCGAGGAACACGGTTCCCGGGGTAACACACACCGCTGGTTCCGACACATCTGAGGCACACGGTGCCCGGGGTAACACACACCGCTGGTCCCGACACATCTGGGACACGCGGTGGCCGGGGTAACACACACCGCTGGTCCAGACACATCTGGGGCACACGGTGGCCGAGGTAACACACACCGCTGGTCCCGACACATCTGGGGCACACGGTGGCCGGGGTAACACACACCGCTGGTCCCGACACATCCGGGGCACACGGTGGCCGGAGTAACACACATCGCTGGTCCCGACACATCTGGAGGCACACGGTGGCCGGGGTAACACACACCGCTGGTCCAGACACATCTGGGGCACACGGTGGCCGGGGTAACACACACCGCTGGTCCAGACACATCTGAGGCACACGATGGCCGGGGTAACACACACCGCTGGTCCCGACACATCTGGGGCACACGGTGGCCGGGGTAACACACACCGCTGGTCCCGACACATCTGGGGCACACGGTGGCCGGGGTAACACACACCGCTGGTCCCGACACATCTGGGACACACGGTGGCCGGGGTAACACACACCGCTGGTCCAGACACATCTGAGGCACACGGTGGCCGAGGTAACACACACCGCTGGTCCCGACACATCTGGGGCACACGGTGGCCGGGGTAACACACACCGCTGGTCCCAACACATCCGGGGCACACGGTGGCCGGAGTAACACACATCGCTGGTCCCGACACATCTGAGGCACACGGTGGCCGGGGTAACACACACCGCTGGTCCAGACACATCTGAGGCACACGGTGGCCGGGGTAACACACACCGCTGGTCCAGACACATCTGGGGCACACGGTGGCCGGGGTAACACACACCGCTAGTCCCGACACATCTGGGGCACACGGTGGCCGGGGTAACACACACCGCTGGTCCAGACACATCTGGGGCACACGGTGGCCGGGGTAACACACAGCGCTGGTCCAGACACATCTGGGGCACACGGTGGCCGGGGTAACACACACCGCTGGTCCAGACACATCTGGGGCACACGGTGGCCGGGGTAACACACACCGCTGGTCCAGACACATCTGGGGCACACGGTGGCCGGGGTAACACACAGCGCTGGTCCAGACATCTGGGGCACACGGTGGCCGGGGTAACACACACCGCTGGTCCAGACACATCTGGTACACGGTGGCCGGGGTAACACACAGCGCTGGTCCAGACACATCTGGGGCACACGGTGGCCGGGGTAACACACACCGCTGGTCCAGACACATCTGGGGCACACGGTGGCCGGGGTAACACACACCGCTGGTCCCGACACATCTGAGGCACACGGTGGCCGGGGTAACACACACCGCTGGTCCAGACACATCTGAGGCACACGGTGGCCGGGGTAACACACACCGCTGGTCCAGACACATCTGGGGCACACGGTGGCCGGGGTAACACACACCGCTGGTCCAGACACATCTGGGGCACACGGTGGCCGGGGTAACACACACCGCTGGTCCAGACACATCTGAGGCACATGGTGGCCGGCAGCACACAACACTCCACATTCCAGGCAGAAGGGAATTGGAGGAAGACAGATAACGCCTCAGCTCTGGATAATGCAACTGGGGAAAGCATGGTCATAAATGAAAATGTGGGTGGTAACTCTGTCTCCTGACAGCCAGACACGTGGTGTAAGTTATTTTTAGCCGGCAAATTTTCGGCCAGTTTTGCATTTGACCCTTGTCCCGCCCATAGATGATCAGCCATGACAGAAAAGGGAAGAGAAGAGGTAAAAACTCTCCACCACAGAGCCACCGTCCAGGTGTTACCGAAACTTGCATCTTCGTCAACCTATGCCGTACGCTCGCAGTGTTAATCACACAACCCGACATACAGAACGGAGTACACTGATTCGATGTTGTCCAAAGCACTCTGACGCCCACAAGACACGTCGACGAGACTGACGACATACTCATAACCTATGTAAGAACAAATACAGGTCAGACTTCCCTCTATCGGTACGACCTGGATCTATATTTATCGTGACATACTTATAATCACCGCAACCGGAGCTTACTATCATGCATCGCAAGCATCACAGGTAACCACACATTCAACACGTGGCAAAGCCGGTGAATAACACCTCTGGGGGTGCGCTGCGTGTTTGCCGGGGGAGGGGCACGACTCACCAGTCCGGTGCCGCAGGAGACGCCCTGGGGCACGAGGCCAGGGTCACGCTCCTGCAGTCCGAGGTCAATGACCGCTGAGCGGCAGGGCAGCACTGTGTCACCGTCGCCCTTGAAGGCGACCGACAGCGTGGCGGCCGACTCGACGCCGTACTCGAGCCGCTCGTTCAGGTGGCGACAGTGCAGTCGTCCGCAGAGCACGTCACTGTCGACCAATCACAGCACGGCTCACGGCCCGATAGCCAATCGCAACACGGGACAATGTTACTGCCGAGACACACGGCCAATCAGAGCATGGCTCACGGCCAGACAGTCAATCGCCATGAAGGAAGCGTACTACCATCATCAGACTGCCAATCAAATCACGGGTCACGACAAGACAGCCAATCACAATACTGGAGTTGCATTCTCACAGAGGGCGGCTAATCAGAGCACGGATACACAGCCAATCAGAAAACACCGCAAGTCAGGATGACTAGTATGGTCGACGGCTAACCAAGGCATGCCTCACAGGCACATAGCCGATCACGACACAGGATAGCGTCGCTGTCGCGCCAGGTAACCAATTAAAGCATGGCTCACCTCTTCACAGCCAATGGCCGTCAATACTCGGGCCATCAGTACCGACACGGCTTCCGAATCACACCACTGCACCAATCGTCGCTGTCGCTGACGCCCCTCCCGCACTCCTGAGCGGCACTCACTCGACACGGCAGGCCTTGTAGGAGCCGTCGAGCCGGCGGAAGCCGCAGTCGCCCGTGCTGTTGCCGTGGACGTTCTGTTCGTAGCACTGGTGGGCGGAGTTTGTGCCGCTGGGACCCCAGAGCAGTCGGCACTGGGCGTCCCGATCGCTGCACTGGCCCGAGTAGCAGTGCGACTACCGCAGTGAGACGGATTACCTCAGCAGTCAGCACCGAGCACAGAATGGTTCACAACGTGTCACAACATTCAGGGAAAGCTCACAAAATGAACATACGAGCGAACGACTTTGGACAGGTTTGGACCCTTAATAGCTTCTCCATAATAACTCCAACAGCAAAGAACGCTTCAGAGGAGAATTTCGTGAAGTCGTGATATGCCAACCAGCATGTGAACGCTAGTCTTCACTGCGCACCTCAATTTTCGTCGAAGGATACATATGGCATACCCCGCAATATGCCTGGGTGTCCCTTGAACCACTGTGTACCGACTGCACTGCACGGTTTGCTCGTTGTAAGAAGTATATCGCATTGTTTTGTGATGCTTGTAAAGGAAAACGACACATTCAAACCGGGAATTTTACGCTGGAGTTCCCTATGCCTCCATGTAACGGTTGCGACAATGTTTGGTGCTACGATTTCCTACCTTGTTCGGGACTATAGTGGTGTGGTGACTATAGAGCAATTACTACATCTGCCACTTTCACAGGGTGAAGTACAAAATGAAACTAAACAGCAAAACGTTGTTGGGATTGTGGAACGAAAACAAACCCAGCCATGTGACAGGGATCGGCACGATCTCCACAACAAGGAAAACTTGCAGACTCCGAAACATTCTCGCAACACAACATTCCCAGGTCACGCATACACGGCAAGGTACTTTCAAAACTATATCTTTGCGGAGAAGTTTCAGAGATGAAAAAGGAACAACTTGCGATACAAAATAAAAGTCAAGTGCACGAGGAAATGCTTCCAAAATACAACTGGCTGCGGTTTTATTGTTAAGCAAATTACTAACTACGTCGAAGCAATGCAACTCACGAGGGTTCCGTTGGGTCACCGGCGGGGGTCAGAATCGACACCCACACAGTCTGCTGAGCTGAGCTCAGCTCGCACCTGAGCTCTGGAGTGTGGTTGACACGCGGCACCCACCTTGCCCTCTGAGCAGGGCAGTCCATCCACTCGGTACACGTCGGCCGGGCAGAACTCAGACTGGCCGCCGCAGTACTCGGCCAGGTCGCACTCGCCGCGCGCCGCACGGCACGGCACGCCCGCCTCGTGCACGCGGCACGTCTGCCGCAGCACGGCGGTCACACAACCACGCGTCAGCGCCAAGCCGGCCACCGCCAAAGCACGCGCTCATCACGAGCCGGCTCATCGGGCTAGGTAACCGCAGGCGTACACAGAAATAACACCAGAGGACAGAATAACTCGACATTACAACGCTTAACAGCGTCGGATGAAACAAGTTCGCGTCGGCTGTATTGCATGCAGGTCCGTCACGCTGAGACGAGGCCAACGAGGAAAGTGCAAAATCACGTCCATGAACATGTTGGAGGTTGACGAGAATTTCACGGAAAAACGGCACCGATGGTAGGTAGAGCTATGCATAAATGTACTAAATCAGCAGTGCACTGACAATCGAGTCCACAGTGGAACATCAAAAGAGCGGAGAAAATGCGCAGGCACCAAAGCCTGCGACATGGCCTGATGCTGGACAGAAGTAGTTACTAATCTGCACCATAGGTGGCAGCACTGCCCCCAGTCTGACCTCGGTGTCGCAGCACTCCCCGGTGGCACAAGTGCCGTTGTGTCGCAGCTGGCACGTGGATGGGTTGCAGCAGGAGGTGTCGCAGTCGGACGGGAGGCCACAGTCGCACTGTTCCCCAGGCTCTAGCAGACCATTACCGCAGACAGGGAGGTCCAACAAACTGGGGAAGAGGGAGGGTCGTTACCGTGGACAGGGAGCTCCAGCGAACTGAGGAGCGTGACATGGAATTCTGGTGAACTGGGGAGCGGAAGAATTACCACCAAAATCCTGCTCATCTCCTATTTTCTAGCAAAGCTGTTCATGCAAACAGCACTTGACCACCTATAAAACTGCAAGTCATTTGCCATTATATCCATACATATCAACTTTTGCCTTGTATTGCAGTCTTTTGACTGCAAAGCCATGTAGGAACATTGGAAGTCCTGTTTTTATGCTACTTTCCACAAAAAAGGCCGAGCCCCCAACAAAACCATTATTTCAAATCCAGAATTGACCAGTCAACTACTCAATGTACCCAAGGCAGGAAGCAGCAGGGCTCAGAGAGCTGCCCAGCAGCTCCCAGCAGTACAGCAGTACAGCATTACCACCCACCCAGCAGTACAGCATTACCCAAACACAGCAGCAGCACAGCATTACCCCAGCACAGCAGCAGTACAGCATTGCATCAGCACAGCAACAATACAGAATTGACAGCAGTACGCCATTACCCCAGATCCCTTGGGACACCAGCAGTGTTAAAATAATGGTTTCTCGTTAGGTGTGAGATGTCGAAACGAGTTGGGCGCGAATGATCAATTCTGGTCGAAGCACCCTAAAGCCCAAATAACTAACCAACGGCAGGATGTAGAAAGTCGCTATCAAAACGATGCCGTTTAAAGTAACTCCCTTGTCCTTGAAACTTAATGATGAAGCGATTTGTGTATTTACAAATGTACCTTTCATTGTTTTTTATATACACCTAATTTGGGGATACATATGTTCACGATAAGGACTAAAAAACATACTAAGGTGTGGTATTGTATAATAGACCACACAATAGCTAATCCCTTCACCTGTGTTTTTAGGAGTGCGTCGACTACAATGGTCATGCAGTTCCTCGGTCATGGTCCATTCACCTAGAATTCCCCTTCGAACAGGATTGGATGTGTAGCTTGTAACCCTGGATGTGGAAAGGGAAATTTCTAGTTATCGAATATAGGGAGGATATTTATTTTGAAACATGGCACCAGAGTCTCAGTTTTCACTATTCAGTAAGTCTTGAGCAATTTATCACAGCGTGGTTCATTACTAAACAGCACCATTCAATATCCAAATGAGAAAAGAACAAGGGTAATTTTATGAAGGGGATAATGTTCTGGATGCCAAAAATCCAGGAATATCCTATTTCTCCAACACTGGTTACAAGATGTTAGTGTATCGCGATCTGTGAAGGTGGACATTAACATGATACCTGTAAACAAGATACGGTTAGAAATGAGGCATGAAGACTTCATAACACAGATCAAGAGGTATGATGTCGATGATTCTTTGGGAAGGATTTCGATTCAGCGCTCCGGAAGTGGTATATTCCACCCCGTTTCCCGGACAATTTACCACTGCGCCAGCACCACTCACGGCGTCTGAGGTCTGTTGTGCAGGCAGTGGTCCAGTCCGTGGCGGAACGAGAGCGCCAGCTGCTGGCGGCTGCACGAGCTCCATTGAGTCACAGCCATCGAGCTGCCGACAGCGCACAGGCCAGGGGTCAAACGTACAGGTGCATCTCTGGCTGGTCAAATCCACCTAGTTCAGGGACGACTGTTAGCTTTCATCAAAATACAGCTAAGTCAAACTATCACAGATCGCCGGTCAAACCAGCGAGTCTCATATGACTCAAATATACATACACATTATTGGTCAACGAACCAGCTACATCGACTGAGCTTCACCCGTGGTCTACCGACAGCACACACTGACAAACGAGAGCACCAACGCCGAACTGGCTCGCCGTTCGGCGAGCCAGTGATAGCACACCAGGGAGTAGCACACCAGGGCCGCGTCATTCTACCATCACCCAGAGTACTCACCATCTCACACCGGGGCTGCGTCCTTCTACCATCACCCAGAGTACTCGCCACCTCACACCAGGGCCGCGTCATTCTACCATCACCCAGAGTACTCACCACCTCACACCGGGGCTGCGTCCTTCTACCATCACCCAGAGTACTCACCACCTCACACCGGGGCCGCGTCATTCTACCATCACCCAGAGTACTCACCACCTCACACCGGGGCTGCGTCCTTCTACCATCACCCAGAGTACTCACCACCTCACACCGGGGCCGCGTCATTCTACCATCACCCAGAGTACTCACCACCTCACACCGGGGCTGCGTCATTCTACCATCACCCAGAGTACTCACCACCTCACACCGGGGCTGCGTCATTCTACCATCACCCAGAGTACTCACCACCTCACACCGGGGCTGCGTCATTCTACCATCACCCAGAGTACCCACCACCTCACACCGGGGCCGCGTATTCTCCATACCCAGTACTCACACCTACATAGGGCTGTCATTCTACCATCACCCAGAGTACTCGCCACCTCACACCAGGGCCGCGTCATTCTACCATCACCCAGAGTACTCACCACCTCACACCGGGGCTGCGTCCTTCTACCATCACCCAGAGTACTCACCACCTCACACCAGGGCCGCGTCATTCTACCATCACCCAGAGTACTCACCACCTCACACCGGGGCTGCGTCATTCTACCATCACCCAGAGTACTCACCACCTCACACCGGGGCCGCGTCATTCTACCATCACCCAGAGTACTCACCACCTCACACCGGGGCTGCGTCATTCTACCATCACCCAGAGTACTCACCACCTCACACCGGGGCCGCGTCATTCTACCATCACCCAGAGTACTCACCACCTCACACCGGGGCCGCGTCATTCTACCATCACCCAGAGTACTCACCACCTCACACCGGGGCTGCGTCATTCTACCATCACCCAGAGTACTCACCACCTCACACCGGGGCTGCGTCATTCTACCATCACCCAGAGTACCCACCACCTCACACCGGGGCCGCGTCATTCTACCATCACCCAGAGTACTCACCACCTCACACCAGGGCTGAGTCATTCTACCATCACCCAGAGTACTCACCACCTCACACCAGGGCCGCGTCATTCTACCATCACCCAGAGTACTCACCACCTCACACCGGGGCTGCGTCATTCTACCATCACCCAGAGTACTCACCACCTCACACCGGGGCCGCGTCATTCTACCATCACCCAGAGTACTCACCACCTCACACCGGGGCTGCGTCCTTCTACCATCACCCAGAGTACTCGCCACCTCACACCGGGGCCGCGTCATTCTACCATCACCCAGAGTACTCACCACCTCACACCGGGGCCGCGTCATTCTACCATCACCCAGAGTACTCACACAAGGGACTGCGTTCTGCCATCACCCAGAGTACTCACCACCTCACACCGGGGCTGCGTCATTCTACCATCACCCAGAGTACTCACCACCTCACACCGGGGCCGCGTCATTCTACCATCACCCAGAGTACTCGCCACCTCACACCGGGGCTGCGTCATTCTACCATCACCCAGAGTACTCACCACCTCACACCGGGGCTGCGTCATTCTACCATCACCCAGAGTACTCGCCACCTCACACCGGCAAAAACAGCATCACCAGCGTGTGCAGCAGTTGGCGCAGAGACAACACTTCCTGATCCAGTCACACCAGTTGCTGGACAATGGACAACAATGTCTCGAAAGTCGACAAGTTACCGGACGGGCGACAAGCACTCCCGACGTCAGCCGACTGCCGAGACGAAGAACAGTCGCTGGCAGGGTGACACCTGCACACGTTCGGGGGACAGCCGAGTTGCTGGCGGCGGCCGTACCTGGACAGTGAGGACATGACGCAGTGTCGGGCCCGACACCGGCACTGCTCAGAGTCCTCCTCCAAGCCCAGGCTGCGAGCCAGCTGTTGCGCCACCGTCACGGCCACAACGGAAACCTGTCGACACGGCACCCTGTCACGCACTGTCGCCTCACGCTCCTGTCACCAACACCACCGGCTGACAGCATGACAGACACACATTCACGTGGAAGGAGTCACGCGCGTCCATCACAGGCAGCAACACGTCACGGGCTCCCATCGGGCGATACAGACTCATGCTACACGAGACATAGGCTCCGATTGAAGGCGGGACTGAAAGGTACCGAAGAGTTAGTCGGTGTCTGACATTAAATATGGCGTGTGTCAACAGACCGCCAAGGCATACCGCATCACGAAGATCACACACCGCAATTGTTGTTGTTGTTATTTGGGTTTAAAGGGCGCATCCACTAAAATGGACATAAACCCCCCAAAAAAATTATTAAAAAAAAAAAAAAAAAAAAAAAAAAAAAAAAATAAAATGAAAAGGTAAAAATTCCCAAAAATTTTTTAATTAAAAAAAAAAATAAAAAAAAAAAGTTTAAAAATATTTTTTTTTGTTTTTTTAATTTTAATGTTAAAGGAGAGAAAATATTAAAACTCGGTTTACAGGTGGGTGCCTATCACGGGCGACTCACGCGGGGACGGGACCTGGGACTCGCTTCGGTCGGTGGTGAAATAGGCATCCGCTTTCGGCTGGTAGGTGGTGTAAGTGGCTGGCCTGTGAATGGGGCAGTTGGAGGTGGACCCATTATTTCTCCAAGGGCCAAGTGGTGCGCGCGGTACCGACGGTGAGCGTTCTCGCACGCCGAGCCTCGCAGCCATGGCACATTTTCGCACTGCGCCTTTCCCACCGATGTTTGATGCCACACTTGTAGACCGTTCGGCTCTACCTCCGCTGTCAGGTCCGGAGCTCCACTTGGCACAGGAATTCTCAGTGACGGCAATGAGCTGGTCGATCGGAGAGGTAAGAGAGTCGATGGGGTGGTATATTAGGAATTCTGCGAGAGTCGTTTGAGTGGATGCCACCATGATCGGTTCAGTCACCGGAGTTACGGTAGCGTCAGTTTGGCGGCGATCGTGCGCTGCTCAGGACGACGTTGTTTTGGGGAACTGAACGAAGTTTATGTCTGCACAACAGCAGGGCAAGCCGGTAGACGTAGTCGGCTGTAACTCCAGTTACTGCCGCCGGGATTTCATCTTCTGAGTTTACCTGGATTATTGCCAGACCACATTCCTTTAGCGGCCAATCAATTGGCGGGCTGTCATCTTATCCAGAGCATCGCGTCCAGGAGGATCACAGCTCCGTGGTGCAGGTGAAGTAGGTGGCATGTCTGTTCGCTCCTGGGATGACTCGGGTTGAAGGGATGGGTGGAGCTGGCCACCATGGCCGCATAAGAGCGAGGTGTAGTGGCCGTCTTGGTCATTTCCCGAGCTTCTCGGAATGACACGCCCCTGTCACACTTCAATCGTATAATACTCTGCTCCCGTTTGAAAACCGGGCAGACTCGGTCACGAGCAGAATGATCGCCCTTGCAGTTTGGACAGCATAAGGTTTCCGATTGCAAGCGTCCCAGAATGATCCGAGGAGGCACATCGCAACACCTCGGCTTTGATCGACAGTGGCGGCTGGTGTGTCCGTACCTGTGACAGGCGAAGCATCTCATCGGGATTGGTCGATAAACGCGGACTCTGACCCTAACATGCCCGATTCTCACTGGGCAGGCTGTGTTTGGGAGTTAAAGGTAAGTACAATGTTGTTTGTGTCGTGTGAAACACCGTCCCTTTTCGTTTTCAGTCTTCTAGCCTCCGGACACCGAACGCCGCAAGACCGCGCACAATTTCTTCACATGTCACACCTTGTAGGTCATGGCAAGTGATGACACCTCTGGAGCAGTTTTTAGAGTGGTGAGTTTTCACATTGAGGGGCACTGTCCTTTGTACGCGTCTACCATCGATGGTGTACATAAACGTAAAGAGTGTGGCTTTTAACGCCCGCCTAGCTTCCTCCGGATCCGAAAATTCAGCTTCGATGCCACCATCACCCAATTTGTCGCACCGTACCACTGTACCGAATCGCTCGGTGCTCTCACACCGTTGGAAAGGGCTGAGGTCGGACAGTCTGAGCTCTGAACTCGACAGGATCAAGACAGTTGGGTCGACGAACTCGGGCTCTATTTCGTTTCACGCTCAGGTGTCTTGTCAGGTCGCGTCGCCCCGACGGGACGAGAATCCATAGAAGGGCAATCCGAGACAGCGTCTAAAACTGGCCTCACGGAGGCGCGGGACTGGGATGTGGAAGACTGAACGACGAATCGTCCGAGTCCAGACTAGGCGGGGTACAGTGGTTGCAAGAATCCATGGAAGTGTATTGTTTAATCCTCGGCCCCCACCACGGGCCCTACTGGGACGCCTGTCCCCGGACAACGCCAGCTCCACTAACGCAGGCCCCTTCCCCGCCGAGAGACTCACCACCCCGACCGGGATCCAGACCCCCACCCCTTGACCCCGGCCGGGCCGGCGACACAACACCCGGTCCCGCCCGCCCGGCCCCCCCGCCCCGCACACCGCAATCAATAATTATAAGATCGCATGACATCACAACATAAAGACAGTCATCCAATCCAGAGCGGCCTTCTATCGCAGCCCAGAGGCCACAGACGCTGCAGATGAGAGCCAAGTACCCGACACGCAGCACGAGCGGACATCGGCGACTCCTGGCAGACAGCACAAGCCTCAGACAGACACTGGAGGCCCTGGGCAGACAGTTGGGTCCGGGCAGCCAGTGGAGGCCCTGGGAAGTCAGTGGAGGCCCTGGGCACAGTTGAGGCCCCTGTAAGACAGTGAATTCCCTGAGCAGACAGTAGAGGCCCCTGGAAGCCAGTGGAGGCCCTGGGCAGACAGCTGAGGTCCGGGGAGCCAGTGGAGGCCCCAGGCGAAGATAGCGGTAGGCCCGGGCAGACACTGGAGACTGCAGCTGCGCCCCACCTGAGAGGAGTGGTCGGCGTTGACCCCAGCGCTGAACTGGTACGTGCACATGGTGCCCCTCTTCGCGCTGCCCAGAGCACCGTCGGCAAACTTGGAACCCCTGCAATCGGAGAGCCGTACCGCCTTCACCATAAGCCATTAGTCGCCAGCCGCCTGACGCGCGAAACACCGACTGACAACGGCCATCTCGGCCCGAATCGATGGCACTCGAGGCGACTATGTGGACGAGCTCATTGCAACGAGAACAGTAGCGGGTGCAGCGACAGGCGTGCGAGGTCGGGCAGCGAACAGGACACCAAGACGTGATCAGCAGTGTCGATCAACCCTGCGGTACCCAGGGGCGTGTACGGCTCGTCCAGCAATGGCGGCCTTACATATGGACCGAAACGTTACACGTTCGAGACTCAATTAGGTCTCGACGTTTCGTGGCTGGCTTCATATCACTGTCATAGGCAGGCAACACCAAAACAACCGTAACAACAACAACAGACACCAACACCAACACCAACAACGTAACAAATAACCGTGCGCCGTAGGACAACCAAAGTGTTGAAACCCACACTACGATGTCATACCAATGGGCAATTACACCTACCGATTGCCAGAACTGCGCAATACGTAACCAAGTCTTGACCCCCCCCCCCAGAATTTCGGTACAGAAGTGATGGCATCATGACTAATTGCCGCGCAACTAACAGATTATTTCGTCTTAGAGATTGAAACGAACGGCCAACTGCAGGGAACAAGTCGGCTCCATCAAAAGCGCCCAGTGCCCCACATCGACAATAGCTGAGCCCCGAGCCTCGGATCTCCGAGCCGGGCTACCACGCCTCGGCCGCCCGGTCCTCACGTGAGAAGCTGCGAGCTGTCATTGGGCATCTCGAGTGCCAGCCGTTCGCGCCGGTAGTGCATGAAGTTGGTAAGGGTGTCGGCAGCGTTGGTGGACATGGCAATGTCGTCCATCTCGGTCCACACGTCCAGCCCGACCAGCGCCACGAATATATTGAGCCGCGAGTAGAGCTGCAAAACACACTGCAATATAGCCACTACCAACAGCCCACCACACGGCGGCAGCCTCAAACAGCCATCACATCACAGCTGCCACAAGTAGTTCCCACATTGTAACTGTCACTTATATCACAATTCCGCCCCGATAACTCAGTTGGCTGGAGCGCCGGCCCGCGTCTGTCTCCTCTGTCCTGGCAAGACAGGGTGCAAGTCGATGTATGTACTCATAGTTGACCCTGGGCTGGCAGGACTCACAGGCAATTGATTCGATAAGGCGATACGGCAACGGGGTGGCCCTGTCGGTGCGTTGGCGGCACGTGAACTCTCGGCCAAAATTATCACGTAAAACGGAAACTCCCAGATAGGATGGTGCGACCCGAGGTCGCGCAATGAGCACTGCTCAGCATAGGCTTCTGTTCCTACACCATCCCAGCGAACAATCTGGCTAATAAATCACACAAGCAGACTCGACATCGCGACTGCAACAACCATTCCCCACATCACAACTGCCACAAATAGCCCTCACATTGCAACTGCCATGAGCAATGCCCACATCCCAACTGCCACACAGTCCCGACACCACAACTCCCACACAGTCCCGACACCACAACCCCACACAGTCCCGACATCACAATTCCCACACAGTCCCGACACCACAACTCCCACACAGTCCCTACACCACAACACCCACACAGTCCGGACACCACAACCCCACACAGTCCCGACATCACAATTCCCACACAGTCCCGACACCACAACTTCCACACAGTCTCTACATCACGATTCCTACAAAGTCCCGACACCACAACTCCCACAGTCCCGACACCACAACTCCCACACAGTCCCTACACCACAACTCCCACACAGTCTCTACACCACAACTCCCACACAGTCCCGACATCACAACTCTCACACAATCCCGACACCACAACTCCCACACAGTCCCGACACCACAACTCCCACACAGTCTCGACATCACAACTCCCACACAGTCCCGACACCACAACTCCCACGCAGTCCCTACACCACAACTCCCACGCAGTCCCTACACCACAACTCCCACACAGTCCCTACACCACAACTCCCACACAGTCTCTACACCACAACTCCCACACAGTCCCGACATCACAACTCTCACACAATCCCGACACCACAACTCCCACACAGTCCCGACACCACAACTCCCACACAGTCTCGACATCACAACTCCCACACAGTCCCTACACCACAACTCCCACACAGTCTCTACACCACAACTCCCACACAGTCCCGACATCACAACTCTCACACAATCCCGACACCACAACTCCCACACAGTCCCGACACCACAACTCCCACACAGTCTCGACATCACAACTCCCACACAGTCCCGTGAGTGATTTGGGTTTTAGGGCACATCGACCATGGTAGGTCATTTAGCGCCCAGATCCCACACAGTCCCGACACCACAACTCCCACGCAGTCCCTACACCACAACTCCCACGCAGTCCCTACACCACAACTCCCACACAGTCCCTACACCACAACTCCCACACAGTCTCGACATCACAACTCCCACACAGTCCCGACACCACAACTCCCACGCAGTCCCGACATCAAAACTGCGGCGGACGGTCACTGCACCTCCATCACCGTCACCACAGCTGAAGGGGCAGTGGGGTCACAGCAATCCACGCCAACAATCCGCGTCAGCCTGTTCCAGCGTGTGATAAGAAATGGATACGAACGGACTGGATGGGCAAGGGGCTGTAAACACCAAGCCGCTGACCAATACGATTAATGTACTTTTGGGAAATTTCAGTTTTTGTTTCGTTTTGGGTAATGAGCCCTGAAACATTTGACACGGAAAGTACGAATCGAAAAAGTAGTACGAAGAGCACCGACCAAGAGCACAATGCTGGCGAACACTACCGAGTGCACAACGTTCGTGCTACTGACCGAGTTGACAATGTTGGCGAACACTACCGAGTGCACAACGATCGTGCTACTGACCGAGTTGACAATGTTGGCGAACACTACCGAGTGCACAACGTTCGTGCTACTGACCGAGTTGACAATGTTGGCGAACACTACCGAGTGCACAACGATCGTGCTACTGACCGAGTTGACAATGTTGGCGAACACTACCGAGGCACAACGTTCGTGCTACTGACCGAGTTGACAATGTTGGCGAACACTACCGAGTGCACAACGATCGTGCTACTGACCGAGTTGACAATGTTGGCGAACACTACCGAGAGCACAACGTTCGTGCTACTGACCGAGTTGACAATGTTGGCGATCTGCTTAGCGCGCCGGCGGACGGTGGCCAGGTGGGAGCCGTGCGTCCGGTACATGGCGTTGTCGACGACCAGCACCAGCTCCAGGAAGCGCGACTCAGCGTTGGCAGAGTGCGGACCTCGTACTGGAGCCGCGTCTCGCCGGCTCTGAGACCCACCACCGCACTGTCGACAGCGCTCAGGACAGCCACCGTCATCACCATCACCACCACCATTGTTATCATAACCATCAGCGTCGTCATCGTCATCAGGCCATGCGGGTGGAGGAGTGCACAATCGAAGGAGAATGGGAAGGGGATCAGGAAAAGATGGTGGGTGGCAGGCTGCAAAACTGAAGTTCATGGAAAAGAGTGATGTCAGATTGAAGGCAAGTGGTAGATAGATGCAAGGGGAGCTCAAAGGGAAGGGAAGCATAGAAGGGGAGACGAAGTGCATGGGATTAGGAGAGCGCTCGAGATTAATACCTTTTCAACGAATAATATGGACAATATCAGTTAAATGGCCTCGGACGATATCATAAACAAATGCTAGACGTGTAGTGAAAGACCCATGCTAAGCCCAATTTCAGAATGCTAGGATGATGAGTTCGAACCTAATCCCCTACCCCTAAGTCCCCATAAATCACCTACCCAACATCCTGTTTTACTCATGTTCACAATCACGAGACTCCGGACGCGTGTGACATGGTGGAACATTCAAACATGGTGGAACGTGTGACATGGTGGAACAGCTCAAACATTCAGACGCACAATCGTCACTCTTAAACTGCCGGAGTGAGGGTAGCGATTATGTGGAGCACCCAAGCAAACAACACATCACAGCCCATCACCTATCACCTGTGAATCAAACTGTCCGTGAGCTGTCATTAAGGAGTCATGCACTGCGGGACTACTTACGGTGGATACGTTACGGCACTATGTTCAGTGGCACATCAGACTGTGGTAGGTCGCGCGCCAATGCTCGGAATGACGTCATGGACACTGCTCGCACGTGGCCGATTCAGGAATTTTGCCGGGAGCAGGACTTTGGTAAATCATTATCATTACGAGATTATCTGACAATACCCGGAGACGCAGGCATGCATCGGGGGAGGGTTACTGACTCCATAAAACGAACACAAATTCACGGTGCACTCTCCCATGATAATCTCCCGATATTTTGCCTTCTAGGTTTTGTAGAAATTTCACTTTGGATTGAAAACAGATTCCGTCTATCCATCCCTACAGTTCTTACTAACTACTTGACTTGCCACAAGATGATAACCTTACATTTTCGCGTTTTATCACATAATTACAATGTTCAAATTTCAAGTTAAATTTTTTTGGCCAACACTACATCTGGAGCTCAATCTCAATATACGTGAAAATTACACATTTCGGGAACTAACTCCCCAACCCTCTCAACTTCCAAAATTGACAAAATCTGCACACGTTAAGCCATTGCAGAATACAAGGAAGGGGGGGGAGTTCGTTCAAGGGAGCAAAAATAATTGGACAGCAGACACACGTAGACGAAAATCAACGCATGACGCAGGAACAGAATACATGCACCAAACAGATCTCCGTTTACTTTGTGCCGGGGGACGGAGGAGCACTACGTTTGTGTTTTAGATTAATTCCTACGGCTACAAGTCCAACCCAAAAACAAAGAAAAAAACCGTTTGGGTACGGTTAGGCCACACGAAGTAGCCGCCGCCACACGATGGTCGCGTGTCGCAGATGCTAAGAGCCAGCGTTACCCTGCTAAGTCGGTGCTGGAGCGGCCGCGCCGTGGCTGGCGCCGGCTGTACGGCGAGGTGATGCTGGCCGCCCGCGCCGGTCCATATCAGCATGGTACGGCCTCTGTCGTACACCATCCCACTGTGGCGGCACGGCGCACACAGTCACACCATCGGAACACACAGGGACACGTCATGCACCGGATACACGGCTCACGGCGGGGTATGGCGTCAGGTACATCACACCATCGGAACACACAGGGACACGTCATGCACCGGATACACGGCTCACGGCGGGGTATGGCGTCAGGTACATCACACCATCGGAACACACAGGGACACGTCATGCACCGGATACACGGCTCACGGCGGGGTATGGCGTCAGGTACACACACCATCGGAACACACAGGGACACGTTTGGGGATGCACGCAATACCATAAGCTGTATGGGGAGGCACGCAATAATACAGGGCATATGGGGAGGCACGCAATACCACCTGATATACCGTCGAGACATACATCACAGGATATATGAGGATGCAAGCAATAACTTAGAATATACGGGGATGCACACACGGGACATATGGGGAGACACGCAATATCACTTGATACACGGGGGAGACACGCAATGCCATAGGATATACGAGGACTCGAGTATACCACCGTATTGAGAGGGCGCACAGTTTAATACATTCGCCAGCCTCCGACACGGGGACGCCTGTCCGGGCACCAGTGAAGCAGCAATCTACGACATGGGTGACTTAACTCGAATTGTCACATATAAAACTCCGCCAGTAGCTAACGCAGTCCGGCCTGCCAGCCTGCGACACAATGTGAATGTTGTAAGTGGCGTGCACTGATCCAGCACACGCACGTACTGATGGTATTTTATTCATCAACATGCCGGGAGGAAGTCCAATGCAATTTGCACACGTGTGATCCCGGAAGACAAGATATTCACAGAACAGCTGACAGGTCAACCATCACCACAGCTAATCATCATGAGCTCAGACACACTCTGCCTGCCGCGCACGTGGCGAACACAAAAATAGCCGCCACGGATCTGACGGGGCGAAGCCGCGTCGCCGCCGATTTCCGCCCGCCGCAGCGGTGTGCTCCGCGCCGGGGCAACAACGTACTCGATGTTGCCGCAGGTGGAGAGGGCGACGGCCGAGTCTTCGCTGTGCCGGACGACGCCCGTGTACAGGCAGCGGTCCTCCTCCTGCGGAGCGTCGCGTCACGTCACGTCACGTCACTGCTCGCGCATCACGTGACAGCAGGTCGGCACAACGGTCACCGTCTCGGTGTCCGAGAGCCGACGGAAAATAATCTGCTATCCCCGACCAGGCGCGTGAGAAACTGGTGGCGATAGGCAGGGAAAGTCACACGGGAGAACGTCCGATTGAAAGTGGGGATCTTAGTTAGCTGACAAATTCGCGAAGTCCAAACAAAGATACAATAGCCATAGAAGGGGAATTCGTCTTTCTTGCATCCATGAGGAACCTAACTTATGATATACGGTCCAATGACAATTGAATACGCAATGCCAGCTACTAATTGCTCCTCTTCAAATTCCTCTTTCAGACAAATGTCCTTTGTCATACGCATGTCGCATGTAAGTCACATGTCAGTTTTATGTCGGTGTCATGCACAGCTGCCGACGACACAATTCTGCCTCTAGCCGAGGGGCCGACCACAGACATAGCTAACGGTCCACTCATCACAAATCTCGACCATGCATTTGTTTACGTTTTGCGGCTGATGCTTGTGCAAACATCCAGCCCATGCGAGGAAGTTGAGCTTCACGCTGATAATCTGCGATTGAGCATGCTTGGATTTCAGGGTGGCATAGTATCCACGGCACAAATATAAAGCAGCAACGCCGATGCATGTACGAAGCGGACGCAGAGGGTTCGCCCAGATGCATAACACGGATTGGACATCCATACGGATATCCATTTTGCACGGGTAACGAAGCGGATTGGATAGGGTTTGAAGAAGAGAAACGGACGCGGATTGGCTCTCCAACTTTTGCCATGGTGACGAAAAAAATATTTATATCAGTCTTCCAACCACAACCTTACATAATAAAATGTTGGAATTAGATGATGGCGATATGTTTTCGTAATCGTCTGAAAATATATGATGCCACTAATCAGCAACTACATTGTCATACCCATTATCGCAGGGACCCTTAATGTCAAGTACATGCAGAAGTGGGTTGAGCTGGATACAACACATTGTTCAATCAACTTTCAGTCATCATCAAACTTCTATGCAATGCAGATGATTGCAATCACAGTTATCAATGAGCTTGTGGATATACTATCCATAATCACATTCCGGAACCCACCCATCCATCTGTAGCTTCATTATTACCCAGGTATGAAAATACCTACAGACGCTGTGTATATATGGCGCACAATAGTCTCATCCGACAGGTAAAGTGAGCCAAATAAAACTGTTATCTGACGGTCCGATGGCAGAATACAATCAGCACCGCAAAATTCGCATTATAATTTGTGTTGTTTCGGAAAACACGATTTACCTGGCCATTCAATATGAACGTATCAAATATTACAATCGGAACCTTCCCGGAGTGTATCTCACTATTTACAGGTCTGCCATGTCACCGAAACTGGTGCGCAAATTCTTTATAGACGAAACAGATCGTGATAAACTGTTTCTGACGTCACCACGGTTTACGAAGAGGTGCGCATTTGTATAAAATGTCGTCACGCACGTGCAAGTCAACCTAATATCCTGATGAATAAATATAGTAATGTAATATATACCATATCTGGTATAGGCGGATATGTATACAGATTGGATTTGTTCACATAGATACGGATTTGACGGGATAAGAAAACTTCAGTCCGTATTATGCTCCAGTTCGACGGCACGCCGACGGCGCCAGAAGGCCCGTGGCGTGTGCAGACCACCTGATTGGATGTCGCAACACACCTGGCAACCTGACACTGCGGAGCGCAATGGTGAGCCGTCACCGTCGGCGGCAGTCACGTGTCACGCACGGCGGGTAACCGGACCGCCACCGCGCAGCCGGGTGACGCACCTCGCGCGCTTTTGTTGGCCGCCGCCCCGCTGACGGCAGCCAGCCGCCGGCCACTTACTGTTAGCGCCGCGCTCTCATGAATCGAAGACCCATTGCTTTGATGGCGCAAAACGGCGCCGTCTGCAACCGCGTCCCTGAAACAGCGCACAGTCACACGTCTCGTCCCTGAAACAGCGCACAGTCACACGTCTCGTCCCTGAAACAGCGCACAGTCACACGTCTCGTCCCTGAAACAGCGCAGTCACACGTCTCGTCCCTGAAACAGCGCACAGTCACACGTCTCGTCCCTGAAACAGCGCACAGTCACACGTCTCGTCCCTGAAACAGCGAACAGTCACACGTCTCGTCCCTGAAACAGCGCACAGTCACACGTCTCGTCCCTGAAACAGCGCACAGTCACACGTCTCGTCCCTGAAACAGCGCACAGTCACACGTCTCGTCCCTGAAACAGCGCACAGTCACACGTCTCGTCCCTGAAACAGCGCAGTCACACGTCTCGTCCCTGAAACAGCGCAGTCACACGTCTCGTCCCTGAAACAGCGCACAGTCACACGTCTCGTCCCTGAAACGCAAGTAGACGTAGCTATACAGTCTCGTCAAAGGCAACCGGGAAAGGCACATCATTAATGCCGACACTAGTCATATTTATACCGATATCCACAGGTACACATGGAAACGAGCATCAACAAAACCGACGCAGACTCGTGGGCATTTCGGCAGCCCCGGACCACTTTACTCGAAGCCAATTTACCATGGTGTACATGGCGCACACAGCATGCATCAAATGCAGAGTTTATTGTGGACCACTAGTGCCCAACCCCCAGTCTGAATAGATACCCATCCGTAATCTCACATTACCAAGTACTTTCAGGTACTCACATTACTGACGGCCCCTCTGCCAATCAGATAACTCACCTGTTCTGAACCAGGTCCAAGACATAGGTGTTGTTGAGATATTCAAATTGGATAGTTATGATATCATTCTGCAACACAATTCAACAAACATTTAAAATGTATCAATGGTGACGATCCATACACACGCGGGTTGGCAAAATCGACAGAGAAGCATTCTATCCACAACAATTTTCCTAGCTGCTGCATCCATGCTGTAATGTGTCGTCAATTACTATACTGGGTACAATTGTTGTAATAGGTTGAAGGACTCCTTGCTACTGAATGGCTCCGGACAGGGTCGGAAATACTGAGCAATACTGGGTGGGCTCCGCAAACAAGAATAGCCGGATAATCCCTCTTGCTTGCTGCCACACGACAGCCCGTTGAGCCACGCAACCAAAGAGCCGTGTGGCGACCGGCAAAGGCCATTTCGCTGACCAGCTCCCAGCGTACAAGAAGGGCTTACGTGTCAACTCGCACTCGGTGGAGCTCAATCCAAAAAAGGCTCGGCATTTGTGACGCCGGTCCCCAGGAGAACCAGAAGTGCTCGCCGCCAACGAATCTCGAGCTCACAACCATTCGCTTACGAGACAGACGGTGGTATTCCCACCACCGCACCACCGGCTACCATACGTCGGATGGAAATCAATGAGCAAAACAAACGCATAGCCTTACTGAGCCATAACCTTACCTGGTCACTCAAGGATATTTCTCTCCCTGTCCTGCCATTGAAAATCCTTGGGTTTATGACAGTGTACGCGCCATACGCACTGTCGATTTCTCCACCTGAAAACAGACAAATGTTAGCACAATTTCAATCATACTTGGATTGCACCGGTCATTGGCGTTGTGCAAAAGAGAAACACCGGACCCGGTGGAACGCCCCACCGTCTGGAGGGAAACACCGGTCCCGGTGGAACGCCCCACCGTCTGGAGGTGGCGCGCATGTCTGACTGACGAACAATGCGGGCCGCGCCACCGCACTCACCACAGTCGGCAGACAAACAGACACATCGGCGGAACAACCAGACACCTGTCATGCAGTACTCGTGGACGCAGTGCACCTGAACGTAACACACATGGACTTCGTCTGGAAACTTCGTCTGTTGCCCACGGAATGTCCATAAACGAGCAAACACATCATGCCGAGATTACCCGCAAAAGGGTTCATGTCTCATTTTAGGCACACCAAAGATGTACAAGAATACTGGAACAGTAATCAAGGGCATTAGTGGGATCAGAGCCCATGCTGAACACAGCTTGTGATGAAGACTAAGAACACACCACATGACAGCGAAATTCCAACGACGCCGCACGATCAAGGAAACAAAAGCTTAACACACCGGCAATGCGGCCACGTGACTATGTACGCCTCTGTCCATCACCCACTTGATGCATACTGAGCAGTTCCTGCAGGATTTGCGCACATCGAACTCACGCTCCAATAGTCCGCCAACCAAACACACCACCACTAGGCTATACTGAGGCTGGGTAACACTGCGGGGCCAGCGACAGAAACATAATCCGCCCTGTTGGGAGCTTATAAACATGGGATGAAACGAGCATTATTATGTATGCATGAGTCTGCATGGGATAATAATACTTATACCAACACAATGGTGTTATACAGATTGCCATGTGCTATCCAGTGTGAGCATTGGGGTTTATGGGCGCACCGACTGCAGTACTCATGTAGCCCATTGTGAGCATGACATTATCTGCCAACAGCAAACTTAGACATGCATTTTTTTTCTCAGTCTGACATTAACATAGTTGGAAATCGCCAGCAACGTTGTGTTTGCAACTTCCAGTCTGCTTTTCCAAAAAAGAAGACTAGGGCTGCAAAGTGGAATAAACGATATAAATTAACAGAGTTGATATTTCAGCATGCATATCATTGTATGCATTCCTTTTAAGAAAACTAAGGTTAAATAAGGGAACTGAAAGATCTTGTTTGTGACATACAAAAAACAACTGTTGGTGGATGGGGCATTCAGGCCCTTCCAAACTTGACTTCTGGGGTCCAATATTGACATTAGGTGTTGGAGAGGAGCATGTGCCAGTGAAAAAGCATACAAAACGAGACACATGATTTTACCTCAATCACCTGCAATACTATCTCCTTCACACATGCACAAATGCATAGCTTACCATGTGAGACCACCGATGCTCCCGACACCACTTGACACAAAAATATGCACACCGTTGCCAGGTAATGCATCAATCGGTTCATCAGCCCTTCAACGGCAGCCTTTCTGCACAATTGAAACTCTGAGTGTTATCCCATGGCTGGAAAGCACCCTAGCTGCCTTAACTCACAATGAACACATTATATCCAAGTAGACCTGAAAAGGAAGTTTTAGCAAGTTAGGCATAGAACACTGTAAGGCAATGAATGGCAAGTGTCTGTGTCGGATATCGCTTGCTTGATTCATCCATAAAATGAAGAATCATGACCAAATGGAGCAGTGTTCAACTACATGTAGAACACCAGCCAGATGTGAAAATCTGCAATATATACCTGGATAATTACCATTTCATAATCATCGGAACTTGCATTGCGGAACATCAAAACTTTTTATTTTATATTTTAAACATGAATTGTAATGCGATGTCACCCAACTCAAAGCCACCTTTTTGGTGTTATTTTGCTCACAAACTAGAAAATAAGCATGTGCACAGATAATGAGTGGTCCATCATCTTAGTCACATTCATAAACATTGTACTGGAAAGATCAATCCCAAGAATGCATGACACCTTAATGCACAAACTTACCAGACAGGCTGGGTTTAGTTGTTATCGTCAACAATTTTAAATTGTTCCTCATTATATATTATCCCATCCACAGTTGCCTGTTGCCATGTTATTAGTGATTGTAAACTGAAAAGTAAACATTTGAGGCAGAAACAAGTAGTCACATTGTCTTAATCATATGAATAAACATTGCATTCAAACACTTTGTTCTCAAAATCTGGTACTAACTAAAAACATAAAATTATCCCATACTCACCCTGACTTTGGGCAGTTATTGCACTGATGTGGACAGCACTCTAACTCATTAGGGCCATGGAAGCTGATGGTTCTGTCCCTGGCAACATTTTAATTTACCAGATGCAACCCTGTGGCACATTTCAATAGATGAGTAGAGCTTGAAATACGAAGATAGCCTCAGTATGAAATGCAATGTGTAATCAGATAAAAATGAACAGAACATTAAATGAAACAGTCTACTGCATTGGTACCTAAATTTAACATACATGTACATAGGTACATGTAGGTAGGTATTTGTGCACATTTCCGTCAGATTCAATACCAGGGAGACATCCTGTCATGAGTTGGTTACAGAAAGGTAAGTACCTATTTAGGTACCTAGGTAGGTAGGTACCTACCTAGTAGGTACGTGAGTGGGCGGGTCCCTAGGTACTTACGTAGGTACCTAGATACCTACCTACATACCTACCTAGGTAGTTATTTTGATTTGCTTTTTCAGACACCAAAGTTCAAATTTGGCCGCAACGGTGGAATGCTGCACTACATCCAGTCGCAGTTGGTACACTCCGTGATGATTTTACCACTCCCACAGACCACACCAGCAAGGAACTTTTAACGCTTAAACTTGGTCAATGCAATCAGGGTTATCACCAAACGAACCAAGCATGCTCCACCGCCCTTACCCAACAACCGTGTACCAAACAACAAACACCAGACTGGACAAACAGCAGCGAATTGGTTTGTCGTTGCTGCGCCAGAGTAATAAGCATCCCTTGATAGAGAGTACTCTGCTTATGTTTTTGTTGAAGTCTTTCTTCAAAATAGTGTACTGGCTTTTGTCTGATATATTTCAGATAAAGGTACATGTACGTCATCATACGATGTTTTTGGACCGTTAGAAAAAAAATAAACCATAGATGTGCACAGAAAATCATGGAGCTGCAATTCATGTGAAAACTGACGGAGCAAAAAAAAAAAAAGAACCAGTATCCCAAAAACCTTGCAGGAAACTTGTCCATTACTTTTCTGAGCATCACAAGCTGTGGCGCGATAGCGACGAATGAATCGGCGACAAAAAGGGAGGTCTAAAACTCTTTCTCTAATATTATGTCATTTAATGGCGTTGCTGTTTATAATACTGTGCTCCTGGGAAGTTTCCAATTCGAAGAAAAACAAATCATCAGACATCTTTAAGCTATCGACACAATTCTGCTCATAAGGTGATATCACTTGGTCTCTTGTTCTACTGGCGATGGCTCTTGTTTAACGCCAGCATGATTAACTAACAAAAAGCTACCATCCGGAAAACACCTTGGGGAAATTTAGTGCGATTATTGATCACTGGTTTGGAATGGCACTATATCCGAGACAGTGAGCATCTATGATGAAATTTTCTGGGTCTAATTTCATTCACAATAGTAGACCTCGCCACGCTGCAAATGGTGGTGTCTGGGCCAAATTTTGTATCTTTGTATTCAGATTCCAAATGTATTTTCCAGGAGCTCAAGATATCCAGACTTCATGTCATATATGTTTTGTTATGTCATATGTTCAACTTCATACATGTTTTGTCTATGTCAGTGTTGCTCAGAGCCTGTCATGTCATTTTTTGTTGGTAAATTTGCGGTTTAGCATATTTTTTTTGATTTCCTGGTATTTCTTTTTTGGTAAATATTAAGATGAAGGTAAAATGTGATTTTTGTGATATTTTTGGGGAATATAATGCTTTCTGACGTGATGAAGATGGTGCGATCACTCATTTTCACTGCAAATGATTACTTTTAAGTCAACTGCGGTTGATACAATTGATGACGTCATAGGCACAAATGTGTGGCTTATAGCCCTGATGCTTCAAGAAGGAACTTTTGAATCCCATGGTAGTGGATTTCGAGCAACAACAATTTGAGCAAATAACCCCGCTGGTAATGGCACTGTGTTGTCTGAAAAAGTATGAACTTGCATGTTTGTCCTCAAAAGAAAGTTTAATAATCATCTAAGATACTACAGCACGACCGATTCACCACGAGGCTAAGCTTACGCTGATGCGAGTGGTGCGCATTCCTGTGTGTGGTTTGTCTACCGACTGCTTAATAAATAAATCATAGAATAAATAAAATAAAATAACCTAACCTAGACTAAGATAATGTAGCATAATATATCAAATGTATTATAGCATAATATAACCGAACCTAACCTAACCGAACTGGAAAACCAGAATCTTCTGAAACAAGTTTGTTTGGCCATGATGTCATCAAATATATGCCACATTGTATATATCTCTATAGGCAACTTTAGTAACAATACCTACTAAACTTTTTGAAGTTGAGTAAATATTCCTACTAAACACACTTCCCCTCTTAGTAAATGTACATACTAAACCTTCTTGAGGATGTGTTGGACATTGACAGCACTGCCCTTACCAATTGCAGCATTGCAAGGAACTTTCGACCTTGGTCGCATTGCGGACAAGTTGGTTTGGGAGTATGAATTCTCAGAAATAATGTCAAATTAAGGCAGAAACATAAGGTTTTCGATGTCAAAGAGTATTAAATTGAGTGCATGAAGTGTTGAATTTCTTCTTTATCACATCGGTGACACACCAGGTACAGATAATTATACCTGATGTGCTATATTTGCAGAGTGAAGAATATGATCGTGTATTTGTTTGCCAACTGAAAAGTAATCCTTTGCTGAGAAAATGAGTGGTTGCATCATCATTTTTATGTTAAAATACCCTGTATTTAAGAAAACCAATTTTACCTAGATCGTAATATATACCTCTTTCCAATGCAATGTTTATGAATGTGCTGAACATCATGTGATAATTAATTTCCCCAGCAAATGCATACTTTTCATTTGGGAGGCAAAAAAAACACCCCAAAAGTGGCTTGGAGTAGGGTAATATTGCATACAAAGTAGCATTCAAAATAAAGATGAAAGATGTTGCTTAACCTAACTTAACACGTGCACTGGAGGGGGGGGGGCGAAATCCGCCCACCCCTCCGGTTTTTCGTAAATAACTGCAGATTTTACCGGTCGATATACGCGATTTTCTGCGTACCTGCTTAGAAATTACCGGCGCGTCGTTTAAAGCAAGAAAAATGGAAATCGGCTGAAAATTTTTCAAGTTAGGGGCCGCTAAAGTCAACAACTTTTCTAGCACCAGACTACAAAAATCGGGGCTGATGCGCTTCCCGTATATTCGCAAAAGGGAAGTGTTCTTGGCAACACTAGCGACTTGTTTCATGTATATTGATATGCTATATAGTTTCAAGATCATGTTAGGTCACCGAGGTCAAGTCAGGTCAAGTTCATGACAGGTTAATGGAACCAAACTTGATCAACTGGAATGTTGTCATAAATGCACTACTGTTTGTCATTTGTACTGTTTGTCATTGCATTTCCATACTTTATTCATGTACTTCACTCCTTTCTTCACGAAGCCGTTTGCTCCGAGCTGCCCGACGGAGCAGTCGGGCGGGCGGCCCGGTTTCGGTAACTGGAACAGGTAACTGACCTGATAGAGTGGTGCTATATAGGTGACCTGAGGTCAACTGTTGGGTCCAGCATCTGCATTGCATCATTAGTAATGTCCAAAACATCATTGATGCCCATTTTGGAGCATTTAAATACAATCACAGCAATCCATAACGATGACAAGCCAAGCCACGCAATACCAGAACATCTTGCAAATTTGACCTCATTTGACCTTGAATATATTGACCTAAGGTCATGAAATTTGCACACAATAGAGTTCACTACCGTACCCATCCAGCCTGGGAATTTCGTTCCTCTAGCTTCACTAGGAGCCGAGATTTTAGGTGGGGGCGGAATCCGCCCCCCCCCCCTCCAGTGCGCGTAATTTTCAGAGGCCCTCCAGGGCGCGTGTTAACCTTGCCCAACCTTCCATGCAAGAAAGCATGTTTTTATAGAACATTTCACAAAAATAGCACCATTTTCTAATTAATAAAACCTGACCTAACCTAACCCAGTATAGCCTGAACTGTTTTTGAAGAAAAAAAACTTTTTTTTTATCATCACAGTGTTTCATAAAAGTTTTATAGCTTATATTAAAAGCCTAACTTAACCAAACCTATCCCCTTTGTATGCTTCATGGGGTAAAATGTGTGTAACTTTCTCTTGTTCTTTACCGCAAACTGCAATAATACCTTTTTCCTTGTTATCCAGATGCCCAAGAGTAATGTTCCATTCCATATTATGCAATGAAAACACAAATCACACTACCATTCTGGCATGATATGTTATCATTTGATAAATGGATATGCTACCTGGATCTTCATAAGATATCAAACAAGAGGATTTAAAGATCTTGCCACTTCAATAGGTAATTTGTATCGACTGCACAAGTGGACTGTAAAATATAGTGGACAATTCAATGAGGTAAGTCATAAAGTCATAAAGTGTTAAGGCTTAATAAGAGCCACAGGGGCCATCTGGGTTAAGCCTATCTAGAATAGATACTAGAAAAGTATCTATTATCCCCCAATCAATCCATTATCTCAAGTTCCTAGGGAGCTATATATCACAGCCTATATAGCACCATTTACCTGATATTGCATAACACACTCATCAACAATTGCAAACTCCTCCAATAATGCTCCATTGTGCTACCATGAAGTCATAAGGTGTTAAGGCTTAATAAGAGCCACAGGGGCCCATCTGGGTTAAGCCTATCTGGAAAAAGTACTAGAAATGTACATACTCTCACCCCAATCAATCCCTTATCTCAAGTCCCTAGGAAGCTATATATCGCAGCCTATCTAGCACCAATTCACTTACTATTGCATAACACACTCCCATTGTGCTACCATAGACATCATCAGTATCACATCACGAAGGAAGGTGCTGAATCCACTGCTAGGTACACCCTATATAAAGTTATAAAGCGTTTAGACTTAATAAGAGACTCACTTGCTATTGCATAACACACTCAAGAATTACAAACTCCTCCCATCATACCCATTGTGCTACCATAGACAATCTCATCAGTATCACATCCCGAAGGAAGGTGCTGAATCCACTGCTAGGTACACCCTATATAAAGTTATAAAGCATTTAGACTTAATAAGAGACCCAAGGGCCCATCCAGTTAAGTCTGTAAATGGAAGATAATATAAGCCTGGTAAAAAAAACCTACCCCAACCATCCCACATCCTGAAGAACCAGTCCTCCAAATCCCACACACCTATCTGTGCCTATCTACCCTAGCTTTCCAGCCCTATTCCCCTGATCTCTCTTAACACATGTGGATTGAATGCCTTATCAATAATTTTCAAACTGCATCCATGCCTGCTTAAAGGGGTCTGTGCCGTGCACACTTACTTAACATAAATCTCACCCAATTCATCACAAATTAGAACTCAAAAACAAGATTTTCCTGTCGAAAAAAATTTATCCACCCTACTTTTAAATACATTCAATGAGGAACTCCCCACAACATCAGCAAGCAGCCCATTCCATTGATCAACAACCCTTTGACTGAAGACCTGTTGTCGCTTAACTGTCCTACACTTCAACTTGTCTAACCTGAATTGATGACCCCTATGTGATACTCTAAACTGAAGAGCGCCATTTAAATTGACCTGATCTAGTCCTTTAACAATTTTGTACATTTCAATCATGTCCCCCCTTAATCTCCTATACTTGAGTGAGTACATATCTAATGCTACAAGCCTTTCTCCATATTCTAAGTTACCTATTCCACTGATGAGTCTAGTTGCTTTGCGCTCCACTCTCTCTAACTTGTCTATATCTTTTTCTAGGTAGGGGCTCCAAGCTTGTACAGAATATTCCAAGAGGGGTCACACATATTCTAAGTACAGTTTTTTCATGACTTCCTTGCTCTTATACATCACACTTCTATTAATGAGTCCCAGCATTCAGCAGCACCATAGCCAATCACACCAGTATCACATCCGGAAGGAAGGTGCTGAATCCACTGCTAGGTACACCCTATATACAGTTATAAAGTGTTTAGACTTAATAAGAGACCCAAGGGCCCATCCAGAGGTACATTGTATGTGCCAGGTGGTACAAAAAGACAGAGGAAAGGCACACTGGGTGCACTCACCCTTGGGAGAAAAGTGCACCAAGTGCAGTGCAAAAAGAAATACATAAACAGTCAAAGATGCTATATGAAAGTGATATGATGATCAGATATTCATGTCATCCCACCCATTTTGTTGGGAAATATATACATATATTCAAGCACAGCTTTTTAAAGACAAATATTGTATGTTTTCTAGAAATGAGATTTTTGCTCCATAATTCGGTAGCAAGACCTGGCAGGCAGGATAGAGACAATCAGGAATTATTTGTGGAATAAGCGGTGCACCTGCCAGAATCCACAGTCTTTATGGTGAATTGCCATTTTTCTCCTTCCTTATAGTGCTGCCACACCAGTGTGACCATGTCGTGCACCTGGGGTATGCTGGCTATGTCCAGTGCCCACATGGCATTTGAGGTCTGGAGGTGAGACTTTCAGATATACAATGGGAGGTAGGAGACTGGATGCTATTGCAAAGGGAAGAGATTTAGGTGTGTTCATTTCAAATGACCTTAAAGCAGAAAAAAAATTAATGTATCTCAGCTATGAACAGGGTAATCAGAATGCTTGGTAATCATTAATAGGAGTGTGAGGCATAAGAGCAAAAAGTCATGCACATACTGTACTTAGCCAATGTGTGGCCTTACTTATAATATTCTGTACAAGCATGGATTCCCCACTAAGAAAAATATATGGATATGCTAAAAAGAGTGCAGTGCAAAGTCACTAGACTCATCAGTGGACTAGGTAACATAGAATGTGGGAAAAGGCTTATGGCATTAGATATGTGCACACTCAAGTATAGGAGATTAATGGGTGATATGATAGAAATGTATGTAGTCATTAAAGGGCTAGATCAGGTCAATATGAATGATGCCCTTATATGTAGACTATTGCATAGGGGCAGGGTTAAAATAATGGTTTTTCGTTAGGTGTGAGATGTCGAAACGAGCACAGTAGGATGTCGAAATTTCCCATGAAATTAGTGTCATTTAAAATGCTTTTGATGTCTTTCAGACTCGAGTTTGAGCCAGTGGTGTAAGGTACTCATGACTGTACCTTTATCATTTGTTTTGAGATTCATAATTCAAGAAGAACTATATTCGGGATAGGGAGAACAATAACCGTGCTATAAACTGCTATTTTATGCCATATCACATTATAGGTAATCCCTTTACCTGAAATTGCATTGCAAAATGTTCGCGTATCACCATTCCTTGTCAAGAGCATGCACATGCTACATATAAACGAGATACTGTTAGAAAGGAGACACAAAGACTTCATAAGCATCCATCATCGAGCAGGATGTCGGTACTTCCTGGAGAAGGATGTCGATTGAGTGTTCAGAAAGTGCTATATTCCACCCTGTTTCATGAATAATTTATAACTGCATAGGAGTCATCAATTCAGGTTAGGCAAATTAAGGTGTAGGGCAGTTAGTGAAAACAGGTCTTCAGTCAAAGAATTGCTGATCAGTGGAATAGGTTGCCTGCTGATGTTGTGGTGAGTCCCTCATTCAATGTATTTAAAAATAGGCGGGATATATTTCAGGCTGCAAAATCTTGTTTTTAAGATCTAAGTGGTGATGGATGGGGAGCGATTTATGCTAAGTAGGTGTGCACTGTACAGGCCCCTTTAAGCACGCATGAATGGAGTTTGAAGATTATTGGTACAACACACAAACCACATGTGTCACATAGGATTGTGTGAATAGGGCTGGATAGGTAGGTAGATAGGCATTGATGGGTGTATGGGATGTGGTGGATGAAATTCTTTGGAATTATGGATGTGTTTGTTGGGATGATGAGTGTCTTTTGCCAGGGTTATGGTATCGTCCTTTTACAGACTTATCCTGGATGGGCCCTTGTGGCTTTTATTAAGTCTGAACACTTTGTGGCTTTGTGACTTTATGGCATGTACTGGACATGCTCCCACTGAGACTGCCGTGTTTTACAGACTGACATCAAAATGGCTGCTCCAGGCTGTCACTGTATTTACCTTTTCTACGCACATAATGCTTAGCAGGACTTAATGCATAATGCTTTGCTTAATTTAGATGTAGCATGCAAGGATGATAGTTTTAAGGTACAGGTACAGGTGAAGACTGGGACTGCAGGTGCAGACACAAGATCAGGTAGGTACCAAACCAGTGTCAGGTGTCATTGGGAGCACCGGGCGAGCGATGTCAGAAGGCCGACTATGAGGGTGCAGGTGTAGATGTAGACTGGGACTGCAGGTGCAGACACAGGACCGGGTACCAAGCCGTTGCCGGCAGGGGACGGCGATGGCGCGGTCACGGCCAGTATAGATGGCGCTGACGGCTCAGCTCGCCACCGGCAGTGACCTGCGCGTGAAGCGAGGTGACAATCCAAACACTAAATGCTAAAATGCAATGCTGTCCTTTTGAAGCACCTTTTGAAACAAAAAGAAACCATTCGAGAGAACGAATTCTAGTGAATGTTGGTGATGATTAAAGCTTTTAAAGGAGCAATGATTTAAGCTGGACTCTGAAGTGAACAACGCAGGACTTGAAATGTAACCCAAAAAGTGGTCAAGTTTGTTTTTCCGAGCGTGTCCGCCTGGTCGAGTTACTCATGTCAGCTTGTTTCGTTTTGAGTGCACACGGCAATAGATTCGTTTGCCTGCGTCGCCGCTCCAAATGAGAACATTACCATCAGCACCAGACTCGCTTGTAATGAGTATTGCAGCGAGTCGTGCAGCCTCGTCGGTCCTGCGACAAACGACGCGTCCCGCCGGCTTTTCTGACCGGATGTTACCGCAACATGGCTTGATCCACCTAATCTCACACACAGTTCATCATGGGATGCTGGGTTTAGTGGTGTTGATGCAATTCCACAACTCCACAACATTGGGTCATTTGGCTCACCACCTGACGGGCGGCGCGGGGTACGTAAACATAGGGAAACGACATACAATGAGTAGTGCCGCTGGAATAGTATTTAACTTCCAACACGTTTTGCCCCTCAACCAATGGGTTTATTTATTGGGAGGAAACTAGATAATGCGGACTATCCAAGACGCCTCGCATCAATCTTATGTAGTGTGTGGAAGTACATCCAATCGCCCCCTCCAGGGAACCTGTGGTAAAGCCCGTGATCCGACATCATCATTTGTGCCACAAACTCTCGGAGTAGGCCCTGAATCGGCACTGCCGACACTACCTCCAAATACACTCCCGGTGACGCCCTCCAGGTCGGTCCCTCCTATCCGTCAAACACTACCACGTCCACCACTACCTCCAAATAAACTCCCGGTGACGCCCTCTAGGTTGGTCCCTCCTATCCGTCAAACAAAATCCTTGAAATGCCCCTGGACTGTTGGGAGCTTCCCTGGATAGCTTCCACTTCCATCCCTCGTCCCCTACTTTAGCACAATTTCCTGGTGGCAACCATGAATCAGTAATTTCACCATCCATTCAAACTCCCTGACAGCACCTATGAGTCAGCACCTTATTCTTCCAGGCACAACATGCTGGAAGCGGCCTTGAATCGGCCCTCCATCAGACTATCGAGGGAGATCCTTATTGATACCAATGAGAATTGTTCCTTGAGTGGCATTTAAGTCTCGCACACCATTCCATCCCCACCACCCCTCCTCCCACGAGCAATTTGCTAGGTCGTCACTGAATCAGCACCTCCACACTTCGCTCTGGTGCATACGGCTGGTGCTAATTGCCGTCATCTGGCTACTTCACGGACGTTGAAAAGTTTGATTCAATCCCTCCGGCCTCCTCACTGAGCAAAAATTTCCTCGAGCAACACAGCGAGAGCTACCAATACCATAGTAGTCCCATTTTGTCATAAGTGAATCCTCTCCCACCCCACCTGCACACACGCATACATACATACACAATCATTCTCAAAGAGCGTCATATCTTTCGGGAGCCACGTGCCCCATACGCGCAGTTCAACTAGCTTCCTGTTTTTACTGGACAAATCATGTGTATATTTTAATGTGCTTGGCCCCAAATTGGGCATGTTTCAGTTGGCTTTTGGTAGTATTATGATTGTTTATCAAGCTAAGTTCTGGTTGAAAAGATGATGTGGGTAAAATACGAAATATTTATATGCTTTAGTAAATGAATTAGCGACATGTATCCATTACAAATACGAAATGTTTTGTATATTCTTCACCTTGTTTAATTCTATTCGTTTTACATTATAGTATGCAACAAGTCGCATTCCAAGCACGTGACCTCCGTTGGCTCGGTGCATTAAACATGAAAGAAAACTTAGGTGTTCTTTTAATCAGCGAGATTGACAGCTGCAAAAAGGTTTCCATTCTATTTGGATTCATTGTTATGGGGACATCGTGGGTCAGGCAAAAAGAGGAGGCAATTGTCCCCAAGCATGCATTTGTTTAGGGTATATCTGAACTCATTTTCAATGAGAAAATGTCGGTTAAACATTGCGCTTCCTCCACTCATGGATAAAAAATGTTTACCTTATCGACCCTTGAAAACCACCCCTGCCATCTGAATTCGTTGATTGGGTCCTTGTTGAAGTTACGCATGAGATGGTTCATCTCGTGTGTAATCTTGACATAGCCAAGACAGTTAGTAGTCCGTAACCGGAAAGGCGAGTCTGATATTGTCAATTCTTTGATGCAGCCATTTATAGAGCAATGACCTCGGGTTACGGATGCTTCACCATACAACATGAAGGCGCCTAAATAACCATGTCGACTTTGTATGTTGTTTAATCCTAAAATTTTAGTTTCAGGCAGCGTATTTGCTCCAAAGTACGTTATGTACGGAGGTTGTACTGCGCTATCTGTACACCGAAGAGCGTCCACACTCGACATTTATCAGCATGATTTCGCAGCATTTTTGTTTTGTGATGCTGAAGGCCGTCTTGTGGCGTATCATGGCTGTGTAAAACTGGTGCGTCAATTAATCATTCAGATAGTTATCGACACGTGCCAAACGTGTATAAAGAATTCAATTCGTGAGCATCGTACTGTACAATATTAGCGAAATAAGAAAAAGAGACCGTTTCCAGTACATATTTACTATAAATCCAGGCCATGGTGTACAATAAGCATACTTGGCTACTTCAGGTGACACTACCCACTCATCCAAGTGATAGATGACTAATTTCAACAATACAATAGTTGTGCTTCTGATTTTGGTTTTGTTTTGTGCGCTGATAATACAGAATACAGAAAATATACGACCTTCAATATACCAGGAGGTGCTGAGTTGACATCAAAAGTAACGATAAAGATTATACTTTATTGCTCAACGTTTCGGCCAGGGGCCATCGTCAGGAGTGATGAAAAAAGCTCAAGCTTAAAAAATTGAAAAAAAAGCACGCGGGAAGAAAAGCGTGCAAAAAGACACGTGGAATGCAGAAAAGCCTCCTCAGTGGTGCAAACACTCACAGAAACTCCAAACCAGAAACAAACTATGTCAAGAAGGAATCCTCTGAGGGAGCCCGAGCCGATGGTCCATATACATATCGATGCATACACTCACGCACATATAGACATATATCCAATATAACTCGTAATACATACCATATATAATTTATGTTTATGTAATTTTATATGATATACCAAGACGTCGTTTGCGTGTTTGGTTGCGGCCGTAGATTACGTATATGTAGAGATTCGAGGACCTTCAGATCAGCGTTGTCCCTGGCTGTTGCTAGAATTTCTACTTTGAAGTTTGTGTTAGTGTCGCTGTGTTCCATGTTAGAATGTTTGTCGATTATCTGAGTCTAGAGGTAACTTACTTAGGTTAGACGTGCGATTTGTACGATATTGTTCAGTGCCATCGCCGTTGGTGACCGTACCGTGGGTGCCAAAAGTAATGCAACTACCCGAGCTCTCTCCACTAGTAGCCGCGTGGTGGAGGAAATTATTTTTAAGCTTGAGCTTTTTTCATCACTCCTGACGATGGCCCCTGGCCGAATCGTTGGGCAATACAGTATAATCTTTATCGTTACTTTTGATGTCAACTCAGCACCTCCTGGTATATTGAAGGTCGTAGATTTTCTTTACACGCAACGTCTAAAACCCAGGAGCATCTAAGAGCCATTCTTCGTTGTATTAAACACTGATAATACAGGTAAGCTCTGTTTTTCTTTGAAGCACTGAGAAGCATATTGACTAATTTGGGTAATTACACTGGAATACAACGTCCAAAGGCAACATTCACTAACCAGATTATATTGTTCGTGAACTTCTGTTTACAGCAATGCTATGTATTTTGATCATATTGCACACATTTGGCAAATTATTTATATTATAATACATCAGGTACAATCAAGCATGCAGTTAAAATGCATTACCCCTATTCCAATAGGGCGCGAATTTCGCCCCCTGGGGTTTTTCGCTCGCCGTTTCATAACGCTTTGCAATAGAAGCGCGAAGCCCTGTGATTTTTCCTCACATTCGTTTTCCTACTTCGTGCCAACATTTTATTGCCATGACTATCAGAAACGGCTCCAGGAGTGAATATCGGGAGGCACCTCCGACAAATGTTTGCAAAAACATAGTAGCAGCACATGCAACTGAATATTTTTCTTGTTTGATGTTTAGGTGAGCATAATTTCGAATTCAATTGCTGATACTGCATTGCTTGCTTACGGAAATGCTTATTTTGAGCCTGTTCATGTCAGAGGCGGATCCAGGGGGGGGGGGGCAATATACGACTGGTTTTCTCAAATCAGTATCATTTACGTTGCCGCTGGAGTGCTGAAAGGGTGGGGGTGAATTCGAGGCAAACGGTAATAATGCATCACACGCTGTGGTGGAGCCATCATACTTGCCCAGTGGCGGAACCAGTAGGCGACGAAAGATATACTGGATATACCATATTCAAACGACTATATGCAAAAGCGCGACAGGAGTGGCACTTTGTTGATGATGGCGGATCAAGGGGGGAGTTCATTCAGGACAAACAATCATAATAAATGGCACGCAGCGGCGGAGCCAGGAGCTTGTCCCCATGACCAATGATTGTGGTGGCCCTCCCACCCAGGCCTCTCATGATTCTCGCTAATATGGCGACGCCTTTGGAGGAAGCCTCACGGTAAGTATTGACGTCATGTAATAATCACAACATAATGGGTATTCGTGGCGCTGATAGCGAACAAGAACTGGTCACAACGAACAAATGATACCCATCCCTCCTTAAGCTTCTTGGCTTAGGCTACTGGACTTAGGCTATGCCATTGCCTGTTTTGCATGGACATCGATTGGTGCTCTGGATCTTTAGGAATGGTCTCGTGTGTGCCATTTTTGCCGATGTAAAATACGAGCACAGTCGCAAATGGTTGTGATAAATTTCCACATTTTTGCTCTTGCCATTGGGTTGACAGTTAGACGGTTTGACATTCTAAAGTGTATATAAGACAAGTAGAATTCGTTTTAGCTATCAAGTTTTGCAACTGGACCAATCGATTCCGAGATCTCGGGAGAGGAATCCGCCCCCTACAGGTTCAGGTCTCAGGTCTCAGGTCCGCCTCAGGTTCAGGTCTCAGGTCCGCCCTACAGGTCTCAGGGAGGAATCCGCCCCCTACAGGTTCAGACCTAAGCGAGTCCTACGGTAATACAGTTGGTTCTCTCTGGTTTCCCATCTGTGTAATGGTGCTGTAATTTAGGCACATGGAAATATGTTGGATATTTCATTGTATGCAAGTCAGCAGCCGTATGGACGTCATGTTATGCAAATCAGCGGCTGTATGAACGTCATGTTATGTAAGTTAACAGATGTATGAACGTCATGTTATGCAAGTCAGCAGCTGTATGAACGTCATGTTATGCAACTCAACAGCTGTATGAACGTCATGATATGCAAGTCAGAAGCTGTATGGACGTCATGATATGCAAGTCAACAGCTGTATGAACGTCACGATATGCAAGTCAGCAGATGTATGAACGTCATGTTATGTACACCTCATAATTATGTTATGTAATGTTATGTAAAACTAATTTGTACGTGAAGCCACATTAAGCATGAACCTGTGCCCACAGCTGGAGCACCCCTTTTGGCCAGTTCCGCGGTGCTAGGACCTGGTCCTATCCACCTGGTAGCCGATGCGGTTTAAACCATAATATTAAACGGCTGAACATAACTACATTATTCAATTTATGTTCTGTCCCTACTATCCCGTATTATATCCCGAGTTACATCCTCCACATGAAGTGTCAATGTTAAATTAGTCCTAAAATAGGGTGGAATATACCACTTTCTGTACACTTAATCGACATCCTTCTCCAAAAAGTATCGACATCCTGCTCCTTCATGCGTGCTTATGAAGTCTTCGTGTCTTCTTTCTTACAGTATGTCACTTATAAACATCATGTTCCTGCTCTCGATAAGGAATGGTGATACACGAACATTGAACAACGCAACTCCAGGTAAAGGGATTACCTATAATGTGATATGGCATACAATACCAGTTTATAGCATAGGCATTATTCTCCCTATCCCGAATATAGCTCATCCTAAATTATGAATCTCAAAACAAATGATAAAGGTACAGTCACCATGGGCTCAAATTTGAGTCTGAAAAACATTAAAAGCATTTTAAATGACGCTAATTACATAGGAAATTTCGACATCCTACTGTGTTCATTTCGACATCTCACACCTAACGAAAAACCATTATTTTAACCCTGTGAAGTATGCACCTAGGGAAGTTGTCAATTGAAGCAGGGTAGATATGGTGTGCTTATACTTTTGCAAAGCCTTTGATACATTTCCTCATCAGCATCTAATTCATCAGTTGAAGGAACATGGGATTAAATGGAAAAGTTATATGCTGGATTGAGTATGGTTAATGGGAAGGAAGCAAAGGGTAGGAGGAAATAAACCTAAAACCGAAGGAATTTTCTCGATCTTCTTCTCTTTATGATCTTAGTGAGCAACGTTGAGGTAGGACTGAACAAAAAAGTTGTATTATATTCGTGTCCACGAACCTTTTGGATGGACCCTCTGGTTGACGGTGACCCTGGACCTACAATGTGTTAGATAATGCTTGCATCCTCCCTGGATAGGCTTAACTAATAGACCCTGTAGCTCTCATTAAGCCTTAAGCCTGCGTGACCTTTGTGACTTTTATGACTGCTGCAAACATGAATAATTGTAACTCGACTGGAGAACCTTACAGACATGAAGTGCATAATGCATGGTGAGTATGGATAATAACGAGGAACTCGGTGATGGCAATCGTTGTCTATAACGTCTACTGGATGAAAACGAAACGTTGTTAATGCTACATCTGTTAGCCACACCATACATTTTGCTCTGGTGTTCTTTATTTTAATGTAAAAATTGAAGCAAAACAATCAAACATTAGATCTCATACATTCATACCATTTGCACATGTGACCATAACAGACACACTCAAAGACCGGCCTCAGTATGGAAACATTCATGCATCTTTGTCGTAACATACAAGTGCTATTTTCGTGATGCCATTGTCCGATCCCTTGACAACCGATGTTCATTCAGTTCAAAAGGAACGTGATAGTAGGTGCATACTTCGTTCGCTGTTGGCAGAGAGTAATCCAAACTCGTAGAACAACTGGCGTGAACAATGGCAGCTCTTCGTTAACAGTACGTTAGGTAACAATGAAATTAACCAATAGCATCCGCTAATATTGCCCCCCCGGCGTTCCAATATCCGCATCGTATTCCAATATATCAAGGGGAATACACGCAGCACAGTTAGCTGGTTGCCACACAAACGGAAATATTCCTGCACGACAAGCTAACAACAAGAACAGTTGGCGTAGGAAAAAAACCTACCCGATGTAAATGCATGCGCTTTTACTGGGATGTAAATCTACGTTGGAGTAATACATTGAAGTGACGACAGCAGCGTAGTGGTGCATCAATAACATGAAGTATACAAATAATGTAAGAAGTATTGCTATAGATATGCACACACCCATGTATATGTGTGTATATATATATACATATATATATATATATATATATATATATATATATATATATATATATATATGTATACATATATATGTTTATATATATATATATATATATATATATATATATATATATATATATATATATATATATATATATATATTAATTCATGGCAAAGGTAAGCGTAGAGGTGGCAAACCACCTTGTCCACTTAATGACAGGGACAGCTTGGATCCATGGGTCCAGGCAAAGGTACTTGCATTCCCTTTTGGCATCCCAACTGCCATGCATCGGGTGCTGTAGGGTCGGTGTAGTTCAAAGCGCTTTCAGCCGAAAATAACCAGAGAACAAATTGTCTATGGACCATGGTGGTACTAGTGTCTCAGTTTACCAGTCGGTTTGTGAAGGGGACTGGTCGGGTCAAGGTCGGGGGCCGATTGGCACTGCCCGTGCGCGCGTGCACGATGAGCCGCAGTGCCGAGCAAGCTCGGTCCGGAGGCTCGGCGCCGCAGCCTGTCGTGCAGAGATGGACTGGCAGCGGCGGGTCAGTCGTCGACCCGTCGTGAAAGCGGTGACGCCTGCACGGCCTGCCACCACCTCAAGGACAGCCGAGTGCGACCCGCCCGGTGCACGCCTCATCCGATTTGGCCAGAGCCGGTCTGTTGTGTAAAGTCGTGTATTGCGGCAGTAGCGGGCCGACTCGTCGGCTTGTCGAACACGACAGGTGATGAGGTGATATGGCCGCCAGCTTATCCCTCTCAGGTGTTGTTGCCTTCGATATGCCCGCTCTTTGTTGGCGTCGTGATGCAGAGGCGCTAAACGGGTGGCTTCTAACTAGGTGATTTTGGTTACTGTGTTTGGATTGATTTAGGCGGTCTATTGCTGATGCTAAATGACGTGTAATCTCCACTGAGACAACCATCTGCCGCTGCTGTTTCGTCCAGAAACGATGTGTAGGATTTCCAGCGACGCTGACGCGAATTACAGAAACATGTGAGCTACATTATGACCAGAAGAGCTTACATGTCAATTTCTCCTTTCCTAAAATGTTGTGAAATTACATGGATTATCGGGCTTCTCATCGGCGCCATCTCTTTTAGGTTTCTGTATTTTAATGTCAGAAATATAACGCTATCGCCACAATTGCAGTTTTCGTGTGAATGCGTAGTGTAATGATGGAAGGTGTACGGTCGAAAGTCAGGACCAAGGTCATGCAAGTCTACGAAGGCATATTTTCGCGTTTTCTATGAGAGCCGCTTCTATTCTTTTTTCCAGGCTTTGTTTTTTTAACGTGATAACCCCAATAAAACCCTTTTCTCAGCCAGACTATCGAACAAACAGCATTCATTCCCGGATGACGAAGGATTCGATGTTCAGGCTCACATCAGCCATGCTGTGTATTGCTGCTGCGTCCCGTGGTGGTCGAATGGTGACGTCCCGTGGTGGTCGAATGGTGACGTCCCGTGGCGGTCGAATGGTGACCTCCCGTGGTGGTCGAATGGTGACGTCTCGTGGCGGTCGAATGGTGACGTCCCGTGGCGGTCGAATGGTGACCTCCCGTGGTGGTCGAATGGTGACGTCTCGTGGCGGTCGAATGGTGACGTCTCGTGGCGGTCGAATGGTGACGTCTCGTGGCGGTCGAATGGTGACGTCTCGTGGCGGTCGAATGGTGACCTCCCGTGGTGGTCGAATGGTGACGTCTCGTGGCAACTCCCCGTGTTCCCGCACTACGTGATGTTGTACGAGCCGTGTTCTCGTGACAACTCCCCTGCATCCCGGCACTACTTGGAGGTTGGAGTAGGCGTGGCTTCATGATGACGTGAGACATCATGAGCGTCATGGTCTCCCTGTCTGGGGCGTCTTGTATATGTACCCCAAAGTGTTTGTGTGTGTTGAATCTCTGAGTGTTATTTATAACTTCTCCAGGGTGGCATTGCTGCACATGCCATCGTTTTGGTTTGATGCGTTTGCCAGGGGCGGCTCCAGGAGCAGTTTGTGGCCGGCATGTGAGTGCCGTCAGCGGACAGTCACACTCGGTAATGCCGGTTGATATTCAGCGACACCGAACTAATGCTCCGAATGCATCTATGGCGATCAGCATCAACATGGTTTAACTATAGACGGCTGGTTTCGATGGTTTACGGCGACAGCTGTGCCGGTGCCGTGTGCAGTGGCCGGTTTTGACGTGGACGTGGAGCGGCAGACGCACGTCACCTGAGCCGCTCACGGCTGGTCGCGTGCGGGTGGCGCCGGCTCTCGGACGGAGATTACCACCGTGGCTGGAGTTTGGACGGTGCAGCTGGAACGGCTGTGCGGCAGGGGGAGCGGCGCACCGTCAGCTGTGGTGGTCAGCTGTGGCCCACGACCTGTGAGATGAGGCCGACTTTGGCGGCAGTCGTGGCGCGTTTAAATTTACTTCAAATGACAGGTACTGTGCATGTATGAGGAGACTGACGGAACGATTATAAATGAAGATCGTTATTCGTCCTTCTGTGTGTGGCGAGCAAACCTTGCATCCCATCGTTGTTGTACAACTCTGGCCTTGAACTCGTCAAATACGTGAAGAAATATGTCAAATTGAGTCCTGGGAGCTCATTTTTGTGACGGCCCACAAAATCGGCAATATAATACTGAAGCATATTATCCATGAGGAATGTTAGTGTTTGACGTGACAATAACCAGGAAAGCAGACCTGTCAATTTTTCGGCTTCAGAAATTATATGTAAGTTCGTGTATTATCACATTCCTCATCGTCGCAGTATGTATTTTGTAGGTTTTTGTGTATTATCATCCAAACTGAACGGATCCCGCAACTGTACGGTGTTTGTCTAGTTACAATGCTTTCCACGCTGGGCGAACACAACAATTAACCGTTGATAAAGCAAGAAGGGCGTTTAAACCGGTTGGAAAACTGATTATGACTGGTTTTTTTGCCATGCAGAAATTTGTCCTCTGTATCGTCTCATGTTCCATTGCAATACTGAGTGGCGCCGTTTGATGATAACACGATGCATCCGTATTGCTCTTCGAGAAGGACGTTAGAACCTATTGATCTTTAAACCCGAGTTTTCATTTCACGAGGAGTGTACTGAAGAGTTACAGAATGAAACTATGATTATATCTAAAGTGCTGGTATTTGTTTGGTTCCAGTTGTTATTTATAATCTGATTGTTATTAAATGTTGAAACAAAATTTGTGACACCAAAGCACGAAAGCGCAAAAAATGGGTTTTTATGTGCTAATAGCAAGTAGAAAGTTATCCCCTCTGAATTTAATGGCCCGACAATTATCCTCTACACCTCCAGGATTGTGAAGTACATATCCAACCCTTCTTGACGCGGCATCCGAACCGACATCGGCCTCCGATGTGTCGGCAGGGGTGTCACGGCCGATCCAGTCCTCTGTTTCTGGAATGTTCGTTCATTCTTGGAGTTAATGGGTGTTCTATGGATTGGTGGTCCGTTAAAACCCAGCTACGGCCAGTTTGGGGAGCTGCAGCGTGACTTCAGAATGAGACTGACATCCTGCTCTCATCCATCACGTCCAGCGCAAGCACCAGCGTATGCGGAACCGCCGCAGCTATGCAGCATCACCCACCCTGCTTAACCGAAGACAAATTCAACACATTTATTTACTCATGGAAGTCATTTTACGAAGAGTCGTTTCTACGGTCTTCGAAATAGCCTCCCTCCCCTCATTACGTCATGTCAGGATGATACGCGTAAGCGGTGCTGACAAAATACACCTTCAATCAGCTCGTTTTCAGCTTTGTTTGTTCAGGGGGCGTTTCGATGCCATGGGCAGCTCCGCGGCAACAAAGTATTGTGTGCAGCGATGCCGCTCGATCTGAGCGGGCCGTTAAGCTTGGATAAGTCCGATTCCGATTGTCTTCGCATTGTGGTGGTGCAATTATTTTCCTGAGCGTGCATGATTCGAAATACAATCTATCACGGCTGATGAAGCCCTTTGATCCGGTCTAGGAAGCTGCGTCGTGCGTCGGCTCTGTGCAGGACGCTGAAGAGCCGATCGCCGCGGGTGGACGTGCTGCTGTTTCTTTGCTTCCGTATCGTTTTTCGGCAGCGGTGTCACTGGCGAAGTTCGGTGTTGTACCGCCGGAGACTGCACCTGGGGCCACCCGTCGGTCGCCGAAGGCCGCTACCGGCGTATCAATGCCAGAGCTGGTCGTGAGATGTGCCACACTAGACGCTTCCCACGGTGGTCAGAGGCCGCTGGACACTGGCGCCGTCTAACTCGCACCTGGAGCGCTCTCCTCGTTGGTGCCAAATACGGCGCTCGCGGGTCGCATCCGGGCCGACAGTACCGCCGCCGCCTGGTGTTCCCCGCCTCGGTATTTGCGCGCGCCGGCTTTGCGCGGTTATGCACGCCCGCACCGCCCAGGTGGGGCGCCTCGGCCAGGGTGCAAAACAACGATCTGGGTCGGAGGGGACCAGCGAATTTGGCCGCCGGAATCGTCCCTTGCCACTGACCGGCTGTTTGTCCACTTCGAGGACAGGAGGGGGTCGCGGACGCGCCGGTCTGTTACCGAAAACAGGTTGGTGTTCCCACGGCCGGTCAGCGGCGGGTCAGGTGTAGCAGCAGGTCAGCGGTGGGTCAGGTGTAGCAGCAGGTCAGCGGTGGGTCAGGTGTAGCAGCAGGTCAGCGACGGGTCAGGTGAAGCAGCAGATCAGCGGTGGGTCAGGTGTAGCAGCAGATCAGCGGTGGGTCAAGTGTAGCAGCAGGTCACCGGCGAGTCAGGTGTAGCAGCAGGTCAACGACGGGTCAGCGGCGGGTCACGTGCAGCAGCAGGTGTGTGTGTCGCCCTGCTGTGTCTGACTGCTGTACATCTGTGTGTCCAGGGCGACAGTGAAGGGCCCATGTGACCGGCAACAGCACGATGAGCGCAGCGGACAGCGACGGAGAGCCGCCACTCTGGATCAAAACGTCGCCACCCGAATCACCACCCACCTTCGACCAAGACGGTAAGCTCCCGCAAGGACAGATCATGCATTTTCGACAGGTCACATTCTGTCGGCAGGCCACATCCTGTCGACAGGCCACATCTTGTCGACAGGTCACATCCTGTCGGCAGGTCATATCATGCAGGCAGATCACACATCCGGTCGATAGGTCACATCCTGTCGGCAGGTCACATTCTGCCAGCAGGTCACATCATGCCAGCAGGTCACATCCTGCCAGCAGGTCACATCCTGTCGACATGTCACATTATGTCGGCAGATCACACATCCTGTCGACAGGTCACATCCTGTCGGTAGGTTATATCCTGTCGGTAGGTTATATCCTGTCGGCAGGTCACATCCTGTCGGCAGGTCACATTCTGTCGGCAGGTCACACATCCTGTTGGCAGGTCACATCCTGTCGGCAGGTCACACATTCTGTCGGCAGGTCACACATCCTGTCGACATGTCACATTATGTCGGCAGATCACACATCCTGTCGACAGGTCACATCCTGTCGGTAGGTTATATCCTGTCGGCAGGTCACATCCTGTCGGCAGGTCACATTCTGTCGGCAGGTCACACATACTTTCGGCAGGTCACCACGGTAGTTGCGGGTTAGATACCATGTGACATCGGGGCATGAGTGAGCGGCTGGATACTATGCAGGAGTGACATCGGGACATGAGTGAGCCGCTGGATTCCATGCAGGAGTGACATCGGGACATGAGTGAGCGGCTGGATACTATGCAAAGGCAGCAGTCTGCCAGATGAGGAGGTGCATTCACTGATTACACGGACATGGGCTGATAATGTAGTATTAAAGGTGGGTAGGTCTTGCAACAGAACCTTCCTCCAAAGGTTTCCATTGTTCCTCAGATTCCACCATTCCATTCCACCTTCCTCAGAACCTTCCATTGTTTAACCAAATATTAATTATCAACTTTTTGTCCGACAACACCAATTTCACCATTTACAATAGCAACTTTGTTGACGATCTATGCATACGGATGCATAGTGCGCACTGTCAGACAGAAGAGCTGGCTGTAAAGCACCTCCCACCGGCTGGTCGGCCCGACATATACTGCGATAGCTAACTGCTCAGCTGGACCCAATTATCGCCACATATCAGCTCTGGAGGCCGTGTCGAGGGATGGAACACATGCGTGCCATCCTGCCACGCCCACCCCATGCTGACACTATCGTCCCCCGCTAGTGTCAGCCAGGGCGGGGACCATGCTGCCACGACCGCCCCCCCCGTGCTGACACTATCGTCCCCCGCTAGTGTCAGCCAGTATGAGAACCATCCTGCCACGCCCATCCCCAGTTGACACTACCATCCTGCCACGACCATCCTCTGTTGACACTATCGTCCTCCACGACCATCCCCTGCTGACACTATCGTCCCCCGCTAGTGTCAGCCAGAGTGAGAACCATCCTGCCACGCCCATCCCCTGTTGACACTATCGTCCTCCACGCCCATCCCCCTGTTGACACTACCATCCTGCCACGCCCATCCCCCTGTTGACACTATCGTCCTCCACGACCATCCCCCTGTTGACACTACCATCCTGCCTGTTGCCCATCCCCTGTTGACACTATCGTCCTCCACGCCCATCCCCTGTTGACACTATCGTCCTCCACGCCCATCCCCTGTTGACACTATCGTCCTCCACGCCCATCCCCTGTTGACACTATCGTCCTCCACGCCCATCCCCTGTTGACACTATCGTCCTCCACGCCCATCCCCTGTTGACACTATCGTCCTCCACGCCCATCCCCTGTTGACACTATCGTCCTCCACGCCCATCCCCTGTTGACACTATCGTCCTCCACGCCCATCCCCTGTTGACACTATCGTCCTCCACGCCCATCCCCTGTTGACACTATCGTCCTCCACGCCCATCCCCTGTTGACACTATCGTCCTCCACGCCCATCCCCCTGTTGACACTACCATCCTGCCACGCCCATCCCCTGTTGACACTATCGTCCTCCACGACCATCCCCTGTTGACACTATCGTCCTCCACGCCCATCCCCTGTTGACACTATCGTCCTCCACGCCCATCCCCTGTTGACACTATCGTCCTCCACGCCCATCCCCCTGTTGACACTATCGTCCTCCACGACCATCCCCTGTTGACACTATCGTCCTCCACGCCCATCCCCTGTTGACACTATCGTCCTCCACGCCCATCCCCTGTTGACACTATCGTCGTCCTCCACGACCATCCCCTGTTGACACTATCGTCCTCCACGCCCATCCCCTGTTGACACTATCGTCCTCCACGCCCATCCCCTGTTGACACTATCGTCCTCCACGACCATCCCCCTGTTGACACTATCGTCCTCCACGACCATCCCCCTGTTGACACTACCATCCTGCCTGTTGCCCATCCCCTGTTGACACTATCGTCCTCCACGCCCATCCCCTGTTGACACTATCGTCCTCCACGACCATCCCCCTGTTGACACTACCATCCTGCCTGTTGCCCATCCCCTGTTGACACTATCGTCCTCCACGCCCATCCCCTGTTGACACTACCATCCTGCCTGTTGCCCATCCCCTGTTGACACTATCGTCCTCCACGACCATCCCCTGTTGACACTATCGTCCCCCGCTATTGTCAGCCAGGGTGAGAACCATCCTGCCACGACCATCCCCTGCTGACACTATCGTCCCCCGCTATTGTCAGCCAGGGTGAGAACCATCCTGCCACGCCCATCCCCTGTTGACACTATCGTCCTCCACGACCATCCCCCTGTTGACACTATCGTCCTCCACGACCATCCCCCTGTTGACACTATCGTCCTCCACGACCATCCCGCTGTTGACACTACCATCCTGCCTGTTGCCCATCCCCCGCCGACACTATCGTCCCCCGCACTGCAAGTAAATCTGAACAAAAGAGCAGCATGCTTCCTTTTTCTGGGAAGCCCAGTAGCGTCCATTGTTGGGGAATTTCCGTGGGTTTGCATCAGCCGTAAGGTCCGCTCCACTGGCTCGCCGACAGGGAAGTGCACTGCCAAGCTGAGCACGTGCGGTTTGGATGTTCAGTTACGCTCTGATATCTGGTACACAGTATTGTGCTCATTGGGAGGAGAAGATCTGCCAATCAAGCGCCTCTGAGGTAGAATACCTCCGTGAAGGAAAACCTGAGCACCACACCTAACAGGACCAGGGACCAATGCCGCATATGTTTCCGGCCTCCATCCCAGAAGCTGACTATACCAGCGACCGAAGTCATTATGTGCACAAGGCGTAAGGATGCTGAACTGACGGGTTGTGGACCATCTCAGGGCAGTGATCTGTGGTGTGTGGACATATGGTATGGTGTGCCGAGGTACGGAGTAGTGTGTCGACGTGTGGTATGGTGTGCCGAGGTACGGAGTAGTGTGACGACGTGTGGTATGGTGTGTGTGTGTGGTGGTGTGTGTGTAGTGTGCGACGTGTGGTATGGTGTGCCGAGGTACGGAGTAGTGTGTGGACGTGTGGTATGGTGTGCCGAGGTACGGAGTAGTGTGACGACGTGTGGTATGGTGTGTCTAGGTACGGAGTAGTGTGACGACGGGAGGTATGGTGTGCCGAGGTACGGAGTAGTGTGACGACGTGTGGTATGGTGTGCCTAGGTACGGAGTAGTGTGACGACGGGAGGTATGGTGTGCCGAGGTACGGAGTAGTGTGACGACGTGTGGTATGGTGTGCCGAGGTACGGAGTAGTGTGACGACGTGTGGTATGGTGTGCCGAGGTACGGAGTAGTGTGACGACGTGTGGTATGGTGTGCCGAGGTACGGAGTAGTGTGACGACGTGTGGTATGGTGTGTCGAGGTACGGAGTAGTATGTCTACGTGTGGTATGATGTGCTGAGGTACGGAGTAGTGTGTCGACGTGTGGTATGATGTGCTGAGGTACGGGGTAGTGTGACGACGTGTGGTATGGTGTGCCGAGGTGCGAGTAACCTATGGACGTATGGTATGGTCATCACACGATGTTTGCACACAAAACTGATGTTCTGGCAGTTGTGTATGTGCGCATCTTATTCGGGGCATTGCGGGCATCCTCGAGCGGGTCGGGACACGGTTGGCATCATGTGGCAATTACAATGTTCCCTTGGTTGATCGCCAGTGTTTACTGGCACCTCGGACATTTTGTCCACTTACAGCGCCGTGGAGGGGAGGTCGAGTGAGGAAGTGTAGTGAGCGCCGGCTGGGATGCACCGCCCGCTCGTAATTCTGGACACAAGGTCCTGGCTAGCTGTTTGCTTGCCGGTAGCGGGGCGCACGGCTTGTCGGTGGCGGGCGCACGGCTTGTCGGTGGCGGGGCGCACGGCTGGCTCAGCGGCATCGCATGTATATTGTGACCGGCAATAATACCGCTGCCTCATCCATTACGGGTGGCTGCCATAATTTGTGCTGTCGCTACCTCAAGTTGATACTTTAATATACTGCCATGGTAGACATAAATTATCTGGTGGAGCACTAAGTAGACGTGATCTCGCCGCCATTTTGTGTTTCATATTTGTCTTGTCTCGTGTTAGCCTGCGTAAACCACCACGAGGGGCGCTAGACGAACAGGGCACGAGGCGTGTTGAGCAGCTCCCGTGCCACTTGCGCAGTGTCGGCAGAGCACTGGCGACCCGCTGTGGCAAACGCCACCACACCACACAGCGCATCCTCTGAACAGGGAAGGCGAACACGTGAGAGGAAATACCGCGGAGAAGTTGATGTAAATCGAATTGAAACAGCAGTTGTAATTCCGAGTGAGGAAAACGTGACTGGAAAATGTATCACGATTCAAAAGCTTCCCGATCGGGTCGGGTCGGGCCGAGCCGAGCCGGGCCAGATTGCTGGTCTGTGCGAGGTTTGTACGGGTCGGGCCAGTTTGCTGGTCTGTGCGAGGTTTGTACGGGTCGGGCCAGATTGCTGGTCTGTGCGAGGTTTGTACGGTTCGGGCCAGATTGCTGGTCTGTGCGAGGTTTGTACGGGTCGGGACAGATTGCTGGTCTGTGCGAGGTTTGTACGGGTCGGGCCAGATTGCTGGTCTGTGCGAGGTTTGTACGGGCCGGGCCAGATTGCTGGTCTGTGCGAGGTTTGTACGGGTCGGGCCAGATTGCTGGTCTGTGCGAGGTTTGTACGTGCACGACAGTCGGCTCGCTCGAATGGTGCGTGTTCGGCGTGGACCCGTCGAGGTCTTCTGCATTGGATCACTCACTAATTTAATGTTGGTTGATGCCGAAACGCCACTCGCAACTTAGTGGTGTTCACGGCTGAGCAAACACACTTGGAAGTAGACAACGTGCACTATACAATTGTATTTCGATTCATTTGGTTAAATAAAATGGCTCCCGAACGCCATTTCAAGTGGGTTTCCAGAGCCACGTTTTCTGCGGACATTTATCAGCTGTTGTACATCAGACACACATTTCCAAACTTCTTGGATGTATGAATTGTGATATTTTAACATCGAATTAAATCGCGACCTTGTGCGATGACAAAAAGTGGTTTCGAAACATATTACTGAAGTCTATATTCTCGCCAAGGTATTATTACCACATGCTATTAATATACAGATGCCATTATTGACATTCATTTATTAATTGAGTTGAATATTGGTCACATAGGAGCCGAGGGAGCCTTTGCGTCATGTTCATTACATTATTTGTCATGATGTCCCAATCGATTTGTGGTGAGGGAAAAGTTTTGAAAAGAGCATTTCGGCACATTTCAGCACAATATTGGCCTAACAATAGACTACATATGGTAATTGTTTAACGGAATTCAGTGTTAAAATATTGTTGCACTGGTAAGCAGTGTGAACGGTGCTACACTCCAGATAATTACCTACACTTCGGTCATGTCAGCACCTCCTCCACAGCTGTGCGGTAGTGTCAAGAAGCCCTCTTTATCCGTGACGTCAACTTAGTTACGCTCCGTGTGTCTATCTCTCAATTCACCGCAGAAACTCTGCGGCCTTTTCAATAAGTCATACGTCTAAATTATCACCGCGAACTGATCAGTGGGCTCGGGCTCTGTCGTTTTCCCGGGCTGTGTTCTGGCGTTCGTCGGAATTTAGTCCTCGCCTGCTGGCCGCATGTCGCTGTCCTTCCCATCCGAGGCGAATGCGGCCACACCCTCGCCGTTTGGTCCCTAACTCACGTCTCCGTCGCCCGATCGCCCTCCAGGGCGGATGGGAAGCCAACATTTCGCGTCACGATGTGATCGGCAGCTTCAGCCGGGCCATGCGCCGAAAACGCCACATGTTCAGCCACGAATACCCACGACACAGTGCAAACCAGTTTCGTAGGCGTATTTCCAGATTAAATCCTCGTAGCTTGCGCGGTTAGCGCGTCAGATCAGGTCACGTCAAACGATCCCAATTCATACCTAGCATAATGTGCAATAGATTGTATAAGACTGCTGATAGCTTCGTTTGAGCCTCCGAGTGTAAACATTATTGCTGGGTTCGAACTCAGATGTAAAAATATCCGATAAGGCATCATTTTTTTTTCACTAAGCCGCTTGCACGATCAATTTATGCCATTGACCCGGGCTAATCCGATCTTATCTGATCATCGGCACCATGGCGTGATCTGCGGAAAACAAAACGTGAAATATTAATCTTGTGATCACATGAACTGAAATAAAATAGGAAAAGCTGCGGTGTCGGTCAGAAAGATTTGAATCACCCCACTATAAATGATGTATGAACAAGTTACGGACATGACTTGATTATTTTTAAGTGTTGATTTATATATATAGGTTATATATATATATATATATATATATATATATATATATATATATATATATATATATATATATATATATAGCTGCAAAAATATTTTCGTTCAATCAATACGATCAATCATGTCAAATCGCCGCTGTCTGCTGCGCGTCGTTTTGTAGTTGTGGACAGCCCGTTATCTGCACGCGTACTTTCGATCCGGATCAAAAGCAGGAATCCAGCTTGCAAGCAGAACTGTGACGTCATGCTTTCGTCTCGCTTGAGATTGGAGCTGCGAAAAACACAAGCCAGAATGAAACGAACCATTGGCGACGTGTTATTTCCTGTCGGATTTCGCCGCTCCTTATCAAGCATGGCTGGTTGGCGGGGGTTGGCGGGTACATGGCCTCCCCGTGGGCCCGCCAGGAGCTCTGTCAAAGGTAGGTTACTTGCAACCTCCGCCGACTGTCGTTGGATTTCCGTGTGTGTCGGCAAAGGGGTCGCTGCCGAGAAGGATGCGACTGTGAACATGCGTACAGCTCCGGAGGTGGAGCGCAGACCAGCGTGTTCAAAGGTCGCCGATACAGATTTAGTTTGTCGCTGGCCAGCCTCGTTGGAAGGCGCCTTCCGTGTCATTGTGGCGCCGGGCACGCTCTACAATGGTGGCCGACGCCCGGATGCCGGACAGCCGGACGGCGGCCAGCAAGGGGACCGCCTCGGGCACCGATCCAAGGGCACGGCTGCGTGCGGCCGGCCACGTGGACGGCCGACCGTGTCGGGTCGGGCTGCCACCAACGTGAGCCGACACAGGCAGCGGCCGTGTCGGCGGCTGACGGGCGCAGCTGTCGCGCTGCCCCTCCTCCTTCCACCGGAACCGGCGTGTCCGGTCACACGCGGCGGCGGCGCGCTGACCCGGCGTGACCGCGCCGGCCGGCCGCGGTCACGCCTGTGCCCGGCCATGCCCGGCCGTGCCCGGCCATCCCCGGCCATCCCCGGCCGGGACAGCCGCGCCGCTTCTGACCAGATGCCTGTAAACTGGAGCGGCCGGCTTTCGAGGGGGAGTGCGGTTCATCGGCCTGACCCATTATGCGGCGCCCCTTGGACGCCGGCAGCTGGCGTGGGGGGCTTTGTGCCGGCGCGGCCCGGCCGGGCGGGGCGGCGCGGCGAGGCAGAGCGCCACCGGCGGCCGCTCCACAAAAACAGCGCGCGCCGGCGCCGGCCGGGACCGGGCAGGGCAGGCGGCGGCGGCGGCGGCGGCGGCGGCGGCCGTCGGCGTCACTCTGCCGCCGGCCCGTGTCACCTGGCCCGGCGGCCGCCACAGCTGGGCCGGCCGGACCCGGGTCAGGGCCGCCCGCGGGCTCACGCTCTAATCGGGCCGGCCGCGACTCGCTACTCGGACACGGCCGCCGGCCGCCGGCGGCTGACCTTGTGCGGCCGGGGCGCGCTGGTGCGGGTCACCTCTGTCGCCCACTGACCGCCGCCTGCCCACAGTTGACGGCTCACATGTACGGCGCGGCTGTCGGCCGCACGACGTCGGCCACTTTCCTCCATGTGGCGCTGGCAGCCGGTTTTCCTCGACGATCGTGCCCCTTGGTTCGTCTGCCGACGGCGCTGTCTCTGCCGGTGCGAGGTCGGGTCGTCACGGAGCCGGCCCGGCGGCCATCGTGGCGCCGCCCGCACCGCCGGCGGGTCTGGGTCGGCAGCAGCAGCACGGGGGCGGCGCCTCACCGCCTGGCCGCCTGGCCGCCGCTGCCATCTGCCGGACGTGTGGGGCCGAGGCGGCGCGATGGCGCGCTGGCAGCCGGTGACCCGTGCTGGGCCGACCGGGTCACGGCCGCCGCGCCCCGGCACAAGTAGGTCGGCCCCGGGTCGGCGCGCGCCGCTGTGTCTGGGTCAGGTCAGAGGCCGTGCAGACGGGCCGGCGCTGCTCCAGCACCGTGCCGGCCGGCCGGCCGCACTCGTTGGTAGTCGAGCCGTCGGCCGCCGCTCGCTCCGCACACGTTGTCGTGTTGCTCGCTTCCGCACGGCGCTATGCACAGTACTCGGGGTTGATTAAATATCTGGTCCTGAGCAGCGACATAGTCCCAGTTATGGCCGCTGTAGCACTGTGTTATATGCATCGATGTATCGCTGTATCGCTGTATGATTGTGGCAGCGATCGTCAGTTGAACCGCATGTCAATCATTGCCTATATTGACGTCATATTTTCCAGTTGCATCTGCTGCTTTACTTCACTGTCATCCATCAGTTTCATTTCTCCCTGCCACGTCTGCTGTTGTGGCGTGTACTCCACTGTATGGCGAGGGTTGCCGGGTGACCGGGCCGGCGGGCAGCGACCCCACAGCTGCCAGGATGTTCCGCCGACGGACGCCCGAGGGCCAGCTGTCGGCTCTGATGACGTCACGTCGCCGCTGGGGCGGGCCCGGCCGCCGTCAGACTGACCTGTGGTCGCCAGTCCGGCCCAGTCGCTGATGTCGGTCCGCTGGTGACCTCGGTCACCACGAGTGACAAACTCATCCCGGCCATCGCTGGTGACCTCAGTCATCACTAGCGATGTGGCTCATCGTCAATGATCTCGGCCGTCGCCAGTGACCTCTGTCATCACTGGAGATGTCAGCGTCCCCTCCGCCAATCCATCATGATGTCCTGGCGCTTGATCTGGCGCCAGCAACGTCACATTAGACAATGTCGAAGTAGCAGCGTCACACGTGGCCGGCTCCACTGCACCACTATGTGCCCGCATCTCAGGACGGTGACACCTGTGCTTCCCATCTGGTGACGCCTCTGCTGTACTCCATCTTCAGCCGATAGCCTGGCTGCGCGACCCTCCTGCTGTCTAACTCGGGTCCCGGCTGTCGGGCTCCTACTGTCCCGGATGTGTGCTGCTCTCGCCACCCCTGTCGTGTCAGGGCCCATCCCCCTTCTGACCGTATCAGCCCATCCGCTCCTTATCCTCCCCTGACGGTGTCCTTTCTTCAACCGTAACCTGCTTGATTATCTCTCTCTCTCTCTCTCTCTCTCTCTCTCTCTCTGTCTCTGTCCTCTGTCTCACTCCCCCGCTCTCTGTCTCTGTCCCTCTTCCCCGCTCTCTGTTTCTCTGTCTGTTTCACTGTCTCTCTGTCTGTCTGTATCTCTGTCTCTTTGTCTTCCTCTGTCTCTCTGTATTCCTCTGTCTCTCTGTTTTCCTTTCTGTCTTCCTGTCTGCCTCTGTCTCTCTCATTTCCTCTCTATATGCTTCTGTGTCTCTCACTTCCTCCCTCTCTATATTCCTCTCTGTCTCTCTCACTTCCTCTCTGTCTCTGTCTTTCTCATTTCATCTCTATATGTCTCTTTCTCTATCACACTGTCTCTCTGTATGCTTCTCTGTCTCTCTCACTGTCTCTCTGTCAATATGTCTCTACGACTGATGGACTAGATCCTCTCTGACTCTGTCTGCCTCTCTGTATATTTCTCTCTGTCTACCTCTTTGTATCTGTCTCTCTGCCAATACGACTGATCGGACCAGACCCTCTCTGTCTCTGTCTGCCTCTCTCACTTCCTCTCTGTCTCCCTCTATCGCTGCCTCTCTGTATATGTCTCTCTGTCTGCCTCTGTCTCTCTCACAGTCTCCCTCTCTGTATCTCTGAGAGCTGATCAGACCAGACCCGTGGCGGTATCTGGGACCCCGCCGGGGTGTGTGGTGGATGTCAGCACTGTGCGGCGGCCGACCGCTGCCGCTGGCCGGACCGTGTCAGGCCGGCCGAGCGGCGACCCCGCGCCGCCGGGGTGTGTGGTGGATGTCAGCACTGTGCGGCGGCGGCCGACCGCTGCCGCTGGCCGGACCGTGTCAGGCCGGCCGAGCGGCGACCCCGCGCCGCCGCTGGTTTCCGCGGCCGGCGGCGGCCACCGAAGGCCGCCGGCCGGTCGGCGGAGCGGCCGCGGCCGAGCGGCCCGCCGGCGCCGCCAGTTGGCGCCCAGCCGCCGGCCGTGTCGTGACGCCCGTGACCGACGTGCGCGCCACCGGCCGTGACGTGACGTGACGTGACGTGCCACGGCCAACAGCCGGCCCGGTATGACCCGCATGGCGTCGGCCGACGTGACTGTTAAGGACGAGCCGCTTGACCTGGACACGCGCGGCCACCAACAGGACGCCGACGGCGGCTGCGGTGAGTGTCGACGGCTGTGGTGAGTGTCGGCGGATACGGTGAGTATCGGCGGCTGCGGGAGTGTCGGCGCCGATGGCGGCTGCGGTGAGTATCGGCGGCTGCGGGAGTGTCGGCGCCTATGTTGGCTGTGGTGAATGTCGGTGCCGTGGGTACCCTCGGTGGTGGCATCAGTGGTATCGATGTCCTCGCTACGTTGTACCCCCACTCAATCACTGAGCGGGAGTCAGGGCGTGAGCTATGGACGTTTTTTGGAATACGTTGGCGCCGACGTGTTTGCTCTGGAATTTGCGTTACGTATGTGAGCATGAACTCGGGAGTCTGTATTCACGTATTATCAGAAGCGGCGCATCCAACCGAGCTGCGTAACTCAGCCGCCGTGAAACAGGATGGCTGCGGACGGCCGGAGCTCACGCAACGCGTGACATGTCACGTGACGCTTGCGGGTTGCCAAGGTTGACCTCGGCGCCGTACCCAGATCCGGGGTCAAATCGGCACCAGCCGGCCGCCGAGCGACACTGGTGTGTATGTGTGGGGGTGTTTGTATATGTGTGTGTGTGTGGGGGGGGTGATATGCGTGTGGGTGTGTGTTGGAGTGTGTGCTTTGTTGGACCGCCTTCACCCAAGGCCGCTGTGTTCGACGTCCTTGGCGTTTCGTCGTGAAACGCGTGAGTCTGAGTATCTGCAGCGGCTGTGCGTGACGTCCGGGTCGCAGCGTGGCCGCGGCAGGTCATGTTCGTGGCCGTACACGGTGCCGCCGCCCACGCACCACCGCCATGCTGGGTGCGGGTGGGTGAAGCGGGACGGGGTCACCACGCACGCCGTGCTCCAGAAAATCCACACTGCAGTCGGGTGACGTCGCTGTAGCCCGGCCGCTCCAGCCGTGACGTCCGTGTGACGTCACCAGGGCCGGCCGCGCGACTTTGGCGAATTGGCACGCAAACTTATGCCGAAGCGGCCGGGACGCCGGCGGGCAGGACCGCTCGAACCTTTAGCACCGTCACACCTGTCGGCTGTGACCCACAACGCTGGCGCTGTCCCTCCGGCCGGCGTGTGGTGCCCAGTGTGGGACGCACCTCGGGCCCGGCCTGCCCGCGCCGTCGGCTGTCGGCCGGCCCTGGCCGTCCCTCCGGCCGGCCGGCTGGTACGCGAGGGGTGGCCCGTATCGATCGGAATTTATTTTGCTGGCTGAAAGGGCGAGAGCTCGGCAAAAAATGGGCCGAAACAATGAGCTGGGTCTGGGGCAGGGCGACTATTGATCAAGCAGGGCAGGCCGGGACGAGGCAGGGCAGGGTGGCGGTGCGAAGTAGAACGGTGGAGGAGAGCAGTTGTCGATTCGGTCGACGCTGCTTTCCGACAGCGTGCCGTCGTTCACGCGCTTGCGGCGCTTTGCCTTCGTGTCGCGCATTGGCAAGGTTTCAGTTTCCAGCGCACAAGCGAGCACCTGCCTGAACCCCTGGTGATGCCTTCACCACATGGAGGTGACGCGCTGATGATGTACTCAACGCGAGACGCCCAGCGCCGCTCGCAAGCTCTGGAAGGGCGTCGTGGCGCGCCTCCGGGGTCGGCGGCGGCGTGCAGCGACGCCGACGGCGACCGCACCAAGGTCAACCGGGCACGACCCGGGCCGGCCGGTGACCTTGAGTCGGGGCCGGCGGCGGCGGGCGGCAGCCTGACCTCTGTGTGACCGGCAGCGCATCGATCGGACCCGCGCTCTTTGTTCCAGGTCATCGTCGTCGGTCCGTGTCGCGGCGGCCGGCCAGCGCCTGTTTATGCCGGACAGCGGCGTTCACCGCGCTCGGCCGGCCGCGCGCCGGAATTACGGACAGAATTACGGAATTACTAGCAGGACGCGTCACGGTTGCCGCGTCGGGCGGCCGGCCGGCGCACGTTGCGCGGCCTGGCGGCACGCTCGTGAGGCCTGGGGTCGGCCACGCAGACGCGCCACCGACCGGCGTCGGTGTAGGCTCTGGGCCCTCGCTTGCCCGGAGCATGGTATCGGCGGGCTGGAGCTCGTCGGTGGAGGGTAGCAGGCCCCTATCTCGAGGTAGGACTGGATTGGTGCGGACGCCGACTGGTCGGCACTCGCTGGCCACCTGCAGATATGATGGCGTTGGTGGAGAGCTGGAGTCATCGACAACGACGGGCTGTGCCCCCCGGTGTGCGGAGCTCCTGCCTGGTGGTTCAGCGCCAGAACAGACGCGGATTGCCCTGCCGTCTGGAAGGCTAACCGAGGTAGTGCAACCCCCGTGACCGCCCGCCCTCGGGAAGCCAGACCTCGAGAAGTTCGCACGCCACGAGTAATGGAAGTGCTACCAGTGGCCGCGGTGCGACGTCACCGTTGACCGTATTCTTGTGACGTCACTGGCGGTTGCGCCGCATCCTGAGTCGCGGTGACTCCTCGGCTCCCGCGTCGGTGACTCCCCGGCCACGCACGGCTCCTGCGTCAACCGTGGCCGGGCCGAGCGCCGTCTACCTGTCTTGTGAAAAGGTCGTCTGACCTTGAGGCGGCGGCAGGGTCGACGGCGCCCCGCGGGCATACTTGGGAGCGGCGCTGGCCCGTGGCCTTCCGCGGCCGGCCCGTGACCGTTCCGCGACGGTGACCCGGTGCGCCGCCGCCGGATAATTGATCTGACCTCTCGGCCGCGTCGTCAACAGCGCAGGCGGACGGCTGTACCGTGTCGGCCTATTGGGCCCGCCCCGGAGGCTCGGGTTGGCGCCGGCGCCGGTGCCGTGGCGCTGATGGTGGCCAGGGTACACGCTTCGGCGGCCGGCCTGTTGACGGCTGAGGTCCGTCGGAGGAGGGGAGCGGGTCTGACGGCGGCCAGGGTACACGCTTCGGCGGCCGGCCTGATGACGGCTGAGGTCCGTCGGAGGAGGGGAGCGGGTCTGATTGCAGGCAGGCGGGGCCGGGGCCAGAACACAGTCGGGTGGTGGAGGAGCGTGCCTAAAGCTACCAAGGCTGCAGGTGGCCTTGTGGACCAGACTGTCTGTCTGTGTCCCAGAGCTACGGCAGACTGTCTGTCTGATGTCCCAGAGCCACGGCAGACTGTCTATCTGATGTTCCAGAGCCACGGCAGACTGTCTGTCTGTGTCCCAGAGCTACGGCAGACTGTCTGTCTGATGTTCCAGAGCCACGGCAGACTGTCTGTATGTGTCCCAGAGCTACGGCAGACTGTCTGTATGTGTCCCAGAGCTACGGCAGACTGTCTGTCTGATGTCCCAGAGCTACGGCAGACTGTCTGTCTGATGTCCCAGAGCTACGGCAAACTGTCTGTCTGTGTCCCAGAGCCACGGCAGACTGTCTGTCTGATGTCCCAGAGCCACGGCAGACTGTCTGTCTGATGTTCCAGAGCCACGGCAGACTGTCTGTCTGATGTCCCAGAGCCACGGCAGACTGTCTGTCTGATGTCCCAGAGCCACGGCAGACTGTCTGTCTGATGTTCCAGAGCCACGGCAGACTGTCTGTCTGTGTCCCAGAGCTACGGCAGACTGTCTGTCTGACGTTCCAGAGCCACGGCAGACTGTCTGTCTGATGTCCCAGAGCCACGGCAAACTGTCTGGCAAGACCGGAACGTTAGCGGGCTGACCGAATCAGCCTGGATCCTATCTTGGCGGGGCTTTGACGTCCGGGCAAGGCTGGCTGTCGGCTGGCTGTCCCCGAGCCTCGGAGGCAGACACAAACATACTTTTTGCAGCGCCTGCTAGGACGGTCGCTTTAGACATCCATAAGCGCGTTGCCTAGTCACTCTTGAGCGACGGTCACCCAGCCACTGAAGAGCGACATTCACTACTCCAGAGTGACAGTCGCCAGTTCGGGCGCTGCATGACCGACGCAGTCGATGCGCCCCTAAACTCCAATAACCAACCAACCAGTCGCCAGTTCACTCCTGTACGTAGTCATTCGCCAATGGGTGGCAAGTCACCGGTACTCCCACCCGCCAGTGACAGCTACGGCAACCTTCCCACCCCTGAGCAGCTGCGGTGTGTCATTGCCCCACCCTGTCACCTGGTCACTGCTGGGAATGACGGTCGCCGGGCCACCCCTGAGCAGCTGCGGTATGTCACTGCCCCACCCCGTCACCTGGTCACTGCTGGGAGTGACAGTCGCCGGGCCACCCCTGAGCAGCTGCGGTGTCACTGCCCCACCCTGTCACCTGGTCACTGCTGGGAGTGACAGTCGCCGGGCCACCCCTGAGCAGCTGCGGTGTCACTGCCCCACCCTGTCACCTGGTCACTGCTGGGAGTGACAGTCGCCGGGCCACCCCTGAGCAGCTGCGGTATGTCACTGCCCGGCCCTGTTCCGCATGGGAGCCCGACTGGCCACGAGGAAAGTCGACGGCACGATTGTCGTGAAGGTGTGGCTCAATTTCGCTGCAAATGCGGCCGACTTGACGTGGAATTGGTAATTGTTTGAGTGCTTGACCTTATAGGCCAGTTCCGCCGGGTGGCCGCTGGGTCGGCGAGCGACCCAGTGATCCGATGGTAGGATGCAAATTCGCTACCTGCCAGGGGACCATGACACTGAGCTCAGTGCGTTATCGCATGGCGAGCAGTTCACCTGTTCGAACGTCTCAATGGCAAATTGCCGAGTGCAGTATCATTGGTGTGTAGCCTACTGTCCTGATAATTGCCGAGTGCAGTATCATTAGTGTGTAGCCTACCGTCCTGATGATTGCCGAGTGCAGTATCATTAGGCTACTGTCCTGATAAAATATCGTGACAGTTTACTCGCGCGTTGACACTGCAGTCGGGTTTCTTTGTATTGCGCATCTTAAAGTATATGTGCATGTCAAACTATGGATACAGATTATCCCATGCGGTTCCTCTCCGATGTTTCATATCGCATTGGCTCGAAGCCATGTAATATGTCCCGTATTGGCTCGAAGCCATGTAATATGTCCCGTATTGGCTCGAAGCCATGTAATATGTCATGTGTCGTCTGGAAGCCGTATTGCATGTCATGTGCTGGCTCGAAGCCATGTAGTATGGGTGTTGGCTCGAAGCTATGTAGCATGTCATGTGCTGGCTCGAAGCCATGCAGCACGCCATGTGTTTGCTGGAAGCCATGTAGCATGTCATGTGTTGTCTGGAAGCCATGTAGCATGTCATGTGTTGTCTGGAAGCCATGCAGCACGCCATGTGTTTGTCTGGAAGCCATGTAGCATGTCATGTGTTGTGCTGGAAGCCATGTAGCGTGTCACGTGTCGGCTCGAAGGCCTGCTGGATTTGCACGGCATTGTCGAGCGGTGGATCACGACAGGCGACGGCGCCGCCGTGTCGGACATTCACCGTGTCTGCGGACATTCAGTGTGGCATGTGCACAGCCTGCACCGGTGCATCAGCCATCAGCCATCAGCCGCAGTATGTGTGCACTGGTCCGGAGACTCGGCTGGTGCACGTCCATGACACGGCGCGTGCGTGCGTCAAGTGAGCAGCTGCCTCTCGCGGTGGAGATGGCACGTCAGGTCGGCAGCGGAGCCGGGCCGGGACCAGGCGGCCTGTCTCCTCACGCTCGCCACCTCACGCTCGTCGTCTCACGCTCGCCACCTCACGCTCGCCACCTCACGCTCGTCGTCTCATGCTCGCCACCTCACGCTCGCCACCTCACGCTCGTCGTCTCATGCTCGCCACCTCACGCTCGCCACCTCACGCTCGCCACCTCACGCTCGCCGTGTTACGCTCGGGACTCCCGCCCAGCAGCCTGCATGTATTTGTACGGCTCGTGTGGGATGTGGGAATTAGAACCTGCACCAGGCAGGTGGATGGCCCATCGCAGCGTGTTTGCAAATTGTCGCAACACCGGCCAGCGGTCATGCAAGCAATTCGGTTTCGAGTACATTGTTGTGTTCCGGTCTTCAGCCGACCTAACCAGGCAGCGTGAGAGTGGAGCATTGGTTGCAGTCCAGACTTGCCCCTACCCAGAGGCTATTGTCACATGGCGTTAGCTGGGCTCCCGGGTGGCTGAATGTTCCGGCACTGAAACACTCCACACAACGCACACATCACAGCACCCAACATCCGACATCAACAGTCACAATGCGCAACAGAACGCACACATCACAAAACACATCACAACGTACACACCATAGCACCTAACATCACAACACCCGACATCACAACACAACATCGCAATACATAACATCACAACACACAACATAGCAACACATAGCATCACAGCACACCTCACATGCTGTACAACACACAATAGCTGACTTCTGATGGCGATGGCGGCTAAGAACGGTAGGCTATTGCTTTCTTTCTCAGCAGATTCATTATGAGAGCATAATGCATCTGCTGATGGTGAGTATTCCTTGTTTCCTTAGCTCGTTGTTTTGTATGTGTTTCATTGTGATATGTCAACTGAAGTCAATACTTGGTATCATTTCCAGTGCAAATTACAACAGTTACTGTTGCAATTTGTGGCTTTAGCGATGGCTGGATTGCGCGGATCTGATGGATGCTGAGCCGCACGGGTGTAACCTCCGGCGGGAGGTGAGCCGCACGGCTCTGGCAGGAGCTGGGCCGCATGGGCCGGACCTCTAGTGGGAGGTGAGCCGCACGGGTCTGAGGAGCTGGGCCGCATGGCCGGACCTCTAGTGGGAGGTGAGCCGCACGGGTCTGACCTGTGGCGGGAGGTGAGCCGCACGGGTGTAACCTCCGGCGGGAGGTGAGCCGCACGGCTCTGGCAGGAGCTGGGCCGCATGGGCCGGACCTCTAGTGGGAGGTGAGCCGCACGGGTCTGACCTGTGGCGGGAGGTGAGCCGCACGGGTCTGACCTGTGGCGGGAGGTGAGCCGCACGGGTCTGACCTGTGGCGGGAGGTGAGCCGCACGGGTCTGACCTGTGGCGGGAGGTGAGCCGCATGGGCCGGACCTCTAGTGGGAGGTGAGCCGCACGGGTCTGACCTGTGGCGGGAGGTGAGCCGCACGGGTCTGACCTGTGGCTATGGGTTATGTCTGAGCTGTGGGCCGCCTGGTGCTGTGCGACTGGCCGTAGCCGGCGGCGGTGGAGGGACGAGGCCAACGTGAGGACGGGCCGGGCCGGGCCGGGCCGCGCCATTGAGGCTGGTCCCACCACACGACTTGTGCGTGGCCGCCTTGTGTTCCCATTGGTCGCCGGCATATGTTTACACGTGGCAGCCCATTAGTGTATGAGCATCTCCGTTGGTGCTGCGGAGCATGTCTCGCTCCATCTCTATGTGACCCCGAGTTTATTCACAGGAAATGATGCGAAAGTTCATCATTGTATGTTTATTGCATGCAAACTTGCCCCGATATGTGGATTATTTAGGGCATGCCTGCGAGGTGCGAGAGAGGCTATTTCAGAGGCCCTATCCACCTTGACGATAGGCGATCTATAAGTGGCATTGGTTTATCGGGAAACGTTATATGTTTGGTCATCATACTCTTCACTTCTTACAATTTGTCCGACTGGTTAAGAGTGGGGGACAACGTTCAGGGAATTGTTGAGCGCTAGGTGGAACAATTGCATGCTAGGCAATTCTGTTCTTCCTGCATGATATCCATTCTGTTGCAACGAAGCACATCAGCAGCAGAAATATTTCACGCATTTTAGCCCTGGTCGTCCGATAGGGTGGATGCCTCGTCTCCCTTCTTCGTCTCCTTCCATGTGCTCTGATAACAACTAAATAACGACGCGCGATAACGCACCAGCGTTTGGTGTGACCGGTGATACGTACTCTGCGACTCTTTTGGCTTCAAATAGTCAGATCATGTCATGTCGCCGAGCTACACAAAATATATAAAAGATGTCGATATATTTGTATGAACCTAAGCTACACTATGAGTCATACGGCGGCTCTATATCAAGCACAATCGGATCACTGACTCTTGCCGATGTTAGATGCCAGTATCCAGTCCCGGTGCCTATTCCAGTAGCCAGTAGCCAGTGCTGATGCCAGATGCCAGTATCCAGTCCCGATGCCAGATGTCAGTATCCAGTCCCGGTGCCGATGCCGATACCAGATGCCAGTAGCCAGTCCCGGTGCCGATGCCAGATAACAGTATGCAGTCCCGGTGCCGATGCCAGATGCCAGTAGCCAGTGCCGATACCATATGTCAGTAGCCAGTCCCGGTGCCGATGCCAGGTGCCAGTAGTCAGTCCCGGTGCCGATGCCATATGTCAGTAGCCAGACCCGGTGCCGATGCCAGATGCCAGTGGCCAGTCCCGGTGCCGATGCCATATGTCAGTAGCCGGTGCCGATGCCAGTAGCCAGTCCCGGTGCCGATGCCATATGTCAGTAGCCAGTCCCGGTGCCGATGCCAGATGTCAGTATCCAGTCCCGGTTCCAATGTCAGATGACAGTATGCAGCACCGGTTCCAATGTCAGATAACAGTATGCAGTCCCAGTGCCTATGTCAGATGTCAGTAGCCAGTCCCGGTGCCGATGGCAAATGTCAGTATTCAATCCCGGTGCCGATGCCAGACTTCGGGACAGTTTTACCGTTGACCTACCCCGGAGGATCACTTGTCAACCGAACATAAGAATTGGGTAGCAGCGAATTGACCGTGTGCAACGGAAGGTCTTGCTTTTTCTACTGTTCTATCTCAATGGAGGCCAAAATAGCGCGTGTGTGACAACCTTTCCCTCGGACGAGTTGGTGAAAACCGCTCCCTGGGATGAGTGGGTGACACCCCTCCCCCCCCCCGGACGAGTGGGTGACAACCCCTCCCTCGGATTGACGAATGGGTGACAACCCCCCCCCGGACGAGTGGGTGACAACCTCTGCCTCGAACGATAATGCTGGCGCGGTGCGTTCTGCAGGCGGAAGCTAAGCAATGAAGCATGAGCAGGGTGCTTTGGAACATGTCCTCGAATCGAATGATCTGCCAAAGGTCGTCAAGTAACCTACAAATCAACACGTTCCACTGAAGTCAAGCTGCCTGAGTTCGACAACTGACTAGCTACCGTATTGCTGAGTCCCACTGGCCAGTAATTGGCATGTGAGATCGTAGACTCCATTTTGTCACAGAAGGTCATGTGTTGGAACCTAGTGCCGTCTACTTTCTACTAAGGTATTCACCATTTCCAGTATGATTATATGTCATGAAACTCCTCCGTTTTGTGCATTTGCGTTTCCGTTTTCTCTTCTCGCGTCGCTCCGTTATTGTACCCATCTTCCTTATTTCTACTTTCCCTCGTTCTCTGCTTCCTTTTCTTTATCTTCTGCCTTGTTTTGTCCTTTTCTCCTCTCTGTATCCCATCCCGTTCAGGCATATCTCCAGTCTTCCTGTGGAATACCTTCCATGCTCTGTCCATTGTGAAGGGCCGGTCACGGTATATCTTCAGTCTTCCTGTGGAATAGCTTCCATGCTCTGTCCATTGTGAAGGGCCGGTCACGGTATATCTTCAGTCTTCCTGTGGGATACCTTCCGTGCTCTGTCCATTGTGAAGGGCCGGTTACGGTTGCCTTGACAGTTCTGCTTGCGCGAAGCCCACACAATTTGTACGGGTACTTTCTCACTCCAAAACTCAAAAACTCACTCCAGAACTGATTCCACGACCGGAATTATCTTGATGGATTCATTAAAAACTATCATACCACTTACTCGGCTGTGGGCTCTATGATCTGGGCTCCATTTGAGATTGTGGGCTCCGATGAGTTAACCCTGCAATGGTATGACCCGAACTGAACTGCAAGTAATATGAGAAGTGCAGTGCCGGCTCTGGTTCTGCTGCAAACTCGCTGGACTAATATTTACATTGTCTAAGTCCAATTTAAGTTTGGACTTTTTAGAACTGACCCGTTCTCTGAGCTTGAGCCACCCCATCCATTGTACAGTCCTCTCTTGGAACCAACTCACGACTTAAGGGAACGAAATGATACATCCGAACTCAATCGTTCTCGACATCATATATGAACTGTTTCCTGGTAACGCATGTCTGCATTCAGTGTATGGTATTGGCAGGAATAGGTGTGAGTCTGTATACTTGTGGTCCCTAGTTTGGCTAGCCTGCTTTGGCTCAGGATTGCAACGGCTTGCATATTGTATTGTATGACTGAAAATTGCAACCGTGGCGACCCAAACGGAAGACCTCACAGATTTGCCAACGCTTAGGCTCGGGATCCGAACCCTACCTGGAATGTCTTTAGTGTGGTCCAGCCCTACCTGGGAAACTGAGAAGCTTGAGGAAAATACAGCATCTTCCAAAGAGTGTCTGTGTTTGTGCCAAGTGATATCTGAAGCGGGCGGATGGGCTCGTCCGACCGCCAACCTGGGCCCATCGGCCGGGTCTCCGTCGCAGCCAATACCACTATGGTACCGCGGCGGGCCCATCGAGGCATCCGCCCACTTTTCTAATCTGTCCTTAAAGCTGTGTTGACTTTGAAAAAAGGTCTGCAGCTATTGTATAACATTGTGCATTATAAAACATCAAGCGTGATTTTTTGCTTCGTCTCTGCCAGTGTTGGAATGATCATCTTCATTACGACTTTGGTTGCCAGCTGCTGAGTAAAAATGCTTAGTGTCAACACTAAAACTGCCTTATGATAACTCAGCAACAGCTATTGGTATGACAGCAACGCCAGCCAGTAAAGGTCAAAGGTTACCGAACCCACATTGCAACACTCGGGCCTCCTGTACCATCCTAGCAGAAATCCGAAGTGTTTTTATTTTTCTTCACGGGGTAGAGACGGGGAAAGGAGACGGCGACGGTCTTACCCATCCAACTTGAAAATCGTTCCTGGTCCCTTGAGTCTGGACCCACCTGGAAGCTGAAGGTGGTGACGTCGTTATTGCTCGCGCTGCAGTACGCGCCGCGTGTCGGACACGTCACACATGGGGCGTGCGTCAGAGATGTGCGGTCACGTTGGCATGTCGGTCGTGCCGTTTCTTAGGACTGACCAGCTGCTGCTCTGGGTGCGAAGCAGATGGCTACCGTGGTCGGCCAATGTCATTCTAGCCAAATCGGCGGGCTGGTGTCACCCGCGCTACTTTTGGGCTTTGTCGCACGTACCTTCGCGGCACTACGGGCATATGATGCGGCCGTAAGCGAGCGTTGCTGGTGATTAATGTTTGTGGTGGTGGTCATGTGATGCCACGCCCAGCGGAGCTCCAGCCATTGGCTCTGGACGGCGTCTTGGTCGACCGTGCGTTAAGTTTTGATCGTGTTTTGGTTGTAGGGGTGTTAGAAAGGGTGAGACCTGTGATATGTATCGGTGGCGATACGATTCAGAGTCGGCCGGTTCAAATGTGGCTCACGCGTGAACTCACTCGTCATTGTTCAATAAGCACATTGTGTAAGACATCGGCATCGAAATATGATGCCAGTGCCGCTTCCTGCCCATCGGCCGCCTGTGCAGCTCTTGATGGAAGCCAGTGTGCCTGCATTTGACTGTGTGTCGGTGGTGCGGTGCCGGACCTGTGACAGCTACCTCAGCCACCGCCAGCCGGTCCTCAGCCCGTCTCGGCGCACCATCGAGTGCCGTGCCGTGCCGTGCGCCTCACCCGGAGTCTCGCCGGTGTATGTGCATTTGGCCCGGTGTCAGCGGTACCATGTCGCACCTGTGACGACTACCTCAGCCATCCTCAGTCCGTCTCCGCGCATCATCGGGTACCGTGCCGTGCGCCTCACCCGGAAGTCTCTCCGGTGCAGTGTAGCTTGTATACTCGACACTTGGTCGGTGCCTGCGGGGACGCGGCTTCCTGTGCAGGGGCGCGGCCGGTCGACCTCCCACCTGCCGACCGTGGCTGCGGCGGCCGGCCGAGGTCGGTCGTGACGTCACCGCCGGCGTGACGAGACGCCGGCGGCGCTGTCCACCGACTGTTCAGCCTCACGGGCCGGAAGTGACAGCACCTGCCGGCACGTGCGGCCCTGAGGGGTCTTCCGTGACGGCTGCAAGTGCAGGACATGTTCCGTGTGCTCCAGGCAATTGCCATGTCGTCGGTGTACGGCGCCGCTGTGTGAAGCGGCTGCGGGGGGGGACGTTGCCGGCCCGGACGCGTCCGGACGCTTATTACTTAAATATCGTCCTCGGCAATCGCCAGAGCTTCTCATCCGTCCCCAGTCGGTGTCCGCCCCGCCTGTCAGCCGTCGCCAGTTGGTGTATGCCCCTCCTATCGCCCATTCCCAGCTGGTGTGACTGGTGGTTTGTCGACAGATGATGGCGGCGCAGTATCTTCACCAGCCGACGGCTACAACGGCAGCTCCCTGCTGGGCCACACTCTGCTCATGGGATCCAGCGCCACACCGTTCGGGTAAGTCACCTTCCGCCCGTGCGCGTCTCGTCTGGGCTCGACTGTGTCCTGTTCTCCCGGCGCAGGGTCGGTGCCGCACAGCTGTGTGGTGGCTGTGATTACATGTTGCGGTGGGAAGCTACGTTCTAAATACTCCCAAAGCGTTTCTGTCCCTCATTCCGCTCTTTGTTGTGCATTATATGGCATGTGGTCCAAGATTGCCCATATTGAAGGCCGTTTCAGGTCAGGCTTGTCTTTGGGATTCCCTTCAAGATTGCCACCGACGTCAAGACTCAACCTGAGCATCAAGGTCGACGCTGGAGACAAAGAGCGCGTAATCTCGCCGATTTGGAATGGAAGTGCACTTGTTGCTACGTTCCTTTCTGTACCACAATGTGTGTTCTTTATTTTGTATGCATTTCAAGGCATCACTTGTGTGGTGCCTTTAATTGTTTTGCTTCACTTATTCAGTGTGTAACTTGGAACGCCCTTTAGACCGTTTGTTCATCGCCCAAGCTAATTAGGTTTTGGAGCAAGGAGTATCATAGCCTGACCTGCGTTGAGGAATTCGCTCACCAAACCTGGGCGAAACTACAACAGTCGCTTGGCTTCCCGCTGGTCGGTCAGCAGCTGCTCCAGATCAGGGCAGTAGCAGCTGCAGGCTGCTACTGCTCGTGGCGGGGGAAGAGAGCAGTGCCACAGCCGCTGGATGGTAAACGGCGTGACAGCTGTCGCAGCACCTGCCACCTGGTTTCAACATCCTCTATTTTCGGAATATTCTATTCACCATAGTTCTTCCTTCTTCCTTGGTTGTCATAAAATTACAAATTGTCCACCTTCGCATGCCTCTTCAAAACTCAATTGCCCCCAAAGGGTAGACGGTTTGCTGTGATTTTCGATTCCGGAAGTGACATTGCACGATGTGCTGCATGCATAGATTACGAACGAAGCTAATGCCAATATTCGCATCGGAGCACACTGCATACGGTTAAAGACAGGTGCAATATATGTCACGCAAATTGCGACAATACGTATATTTGATCAGACCCAAAGTTGTTTCTACTATTGGATCGAAATGTTTCTCCAATGGATTTTATCATATCTTAGGTTAGACGGAAGAGGTTAGACGAGGACGGAGAACGAACGTCTAACCTCTCTTAGGAGAGGTTAGACGGAAAACGAAAATTTAGATCAGCAACCAAGTGGTTACTTCACTCACCTGACTGAGCTGAACCTGATGTGTGCGCCAGGTGCAACTTCATACCTCAGCTTTATGCTAACACTAACAACCTGACAGGAGCAATATTCCAGAGTATTTCGGTCATGACTGGCAGTGAGTGTGCCTAGTTCTGCTGGGAGGATGTGCGTGCGTCACTTGTTGGCCGATGCAGGCTGACTGTCGCGCCAAGGTCGTGACACAGGACAGACGCAGCACCACGGGACGGACGGCCTCAGTGTGTCCTGCCACCGGGCGGCTCACGCCTATCTGGCCGTCCCGGTGGGTCCGCGCCAAGGTCGTGACACGGGGCAGACGGACGGACGGCCTCAGTGTGTCCTGCCACCGGGCGGCTCACGCCTATCTGGCCGTCCCGGTGGGTCCGCGCCAAGGTCGGCAGGGGTCGACCGGCGCGCCGAAAACAACCGGGCGTATCGGCGGCGCGGCGCGGGTCAGGCGGGTCGTCGGGCCGGCCCGTAACGAGCCGCCGGTCGGCCACGTCGCCCGGGGCGACGGGGGCGGGTCAGAGTTCAGCGGCGGCCGGTCAAAGGTCGTGCGTGGGCCGATGCGCCGCCGGCCGGCAGAGCGAAGGTCAGAGGTCAGGAGACGGCCGGGTCCGGCCGGACCGCGCCGACTCTGGCCGGGCCGGGCTGCGCCGACGCTGACCTTGGCTGGACGGGGAGAATGCAGCGGGCGGACGTCGGCGTTCTCACGGTCGCCAGGTCGGCCTGACCGGTGTGGCGACAATGACAGCGCGCCGCCCAGTCGGGGAAACTCGCCATAAAGCCGGCCTGTCGACGATGGCGGACCAGGCCGGGCCACGTGACACCGGCACGGTCGGCCGCTGTACTGCCGGCCAGAACTGCAGCTGCCACCGTGCCGGCCCGAGACCACCGTCTACTGTGTCTGGTGTACACCGTGTACTGTACCTGGTGTACACCGTGTACTGTATCTGGTGTACACCGTGTACTGTACCTGGTGTACACCTTGTACTGTACCTGGTGTACATCGTGTACTGTGTCTGGTGTACACCGTGGACTGTACCTGGTGTACACCATGTACTGTACCTGGTGTACACCGTGTACTGTACCTGGTGTACACCGTGTACTGTACCTGGTGTACACCTTGTACTGTACCTGGTGTACATCGTGTACTGTGTCTGGTGTACACCGTGGACTGTACCTGGTGTACACCATGTACTGTACCTGGTGTACACCGTGTACTGTACCTGGTGTACACCTTGTACTGTACCTGGTGTACATCGTGTACTGTGTCTGGTGTACACCGTGTACTGTGTCTGGTGTACACCGTGCACTGTACCTGGTGTACACCGTGGACTGTACCTGGTGTACACCATGTACTGTACCTGGTGTACACCGTGTACTGCACCTGGTGTACACCTTGTACTGTACCTGGTGTACATCGTGTACTGTGTCTGGTGTACACCGTGTACTGTATCTGGTGTACACCTTGTACTGTATCTGGTGTACACCGTGTACTGTGTCTGGTGTACACCGTGTACTGTACCTGGTGTACACCGTGTACTGTACCTGGTGTACACCATGTACTGTACCTGGTGTACACCGTGTACTGTACCTGGTGTACACCTTGTACTGTACCTGGTGTACATCGTGTACTGTGTCTGGTGTACACCGTGTACTATACCCGGTATACACCGCGTACTGCATATGATATACACCGTGTACTGTACCTGGTATACACCGTGTACTGTGCCTGGTGTACACCGTGTACTGTACCTGGTGTACACCGTGTACTGTACCTGGTGTACACCGTGTACTGTACCTGGTATACACCGTGTACTGTGTCTGGTGTACACCGTGTACTGTACCCGGCATACACCGCGTACTGCATATGATATACACCGTGTACTGTACCTGGTATACACCGTGTACTGTACCGGGTATACACCGTGTACTGTGCCTGGTGTACACCGTGTACTGTACCTGGTGTACACCGTGGACTGTACCTGGTATACACAGTGTACTGTGTCTGGTGTACACCGTGTACTGTACCCGGTATACACCGCGTACTACATATATACACCGTGCACTGCACCTGGTATACACCGTGTACTGCACATAGTGTACAACGTGCACGGTACTTGTGTGCACTGTGCACTGTACTTGGTGTACACTGTGTAGTACATCGTGTACGGTACTTGGTGTACACCCAATACTCTACCTGGTGTTTTGTTCCACCAACTGCGCGGGTGAATGTCCTAACGCGAGTGACAGGTTCTCACTTGAACCTGTGTATGACCATAGAACACGAATAACAGCACATTTATTGAAATATACTTGCAATATGTTGCAATACAGAGCATGGTGCACAAGTCAGTGCCCAATACTAGACACCTTGCGACACAAAGAGTTTGTAGCATTAGGACGATACATGGAAAGGAGATACCCGCCCACACACGTCAGTGCCCACCCTTTTGACCATGAAGTATCAGAGCAGATGCGTATGAACAGGGGAAGTGGTGGCTGCCCAACTCCCTCCTTCACGTGGTTTCTTAAGTGCTAACCAAATGGTTTTGCATGAAAGGAATGACTCGTGACAATGCCCCCCAACACACACGCACACGCACTCTGAGGTTGTTCCCTCGTCGGTGTATGGGGGTGTCAGTTTGGCGGGATGGGGAGCTTGCTTGCCAAGTCTGGCTGGGACTGGCCAAGCCAGTCGGGCGAAAACATAATCGCTTCGTCACGGCAAAGGTTGCCGACACTCTGTGTCCCCAGGGGTTCTCCCTGCCCCGCACCACCGATCAGCGTGACTTATTAACCCTAAGCTGCCTGACCAGGTGAGCTACCATTCAGACCAGCTCGGTGGTCACCCACCCAAGGTGGCCGCCGTGTCCGCAGCGTCCCAAAGCCCAAACAATCGGTGGAAGCCGAAACCGTCCAGCCCTGTATTGGTGAGTAGGCTCCATCTCCACTCCGAAATCGACGCAACGAGGTGTCGCTGTGGCGCCGGCGTTTTGAACACACCCATTACACACACCGGTATATTGTGAGTGGTGGTGAGAAGCTGTTGTGTCCATGGTGTTCCGCACCAATATCAGTGCGGCACATGCTCGTCTCTTCTCCTCGGCTTGCCCACGGACGGAGACGCCACGTTGGACGCACCTTCGGGAAGTATTAGGGGACGAGTCCACCGGTGTTCGACCGTGTCAGTTTTTATGTATGTATGTATTTTGTACGTGTTTATTGCAGGCACATTCACGGACCACGGTGGCTATTCTCGTGCCCGTCGAAATGAGTGAGGTAAACAGGAATGGAGATATGATAGGTGATGGAATGTGGGAGGGATGTAAGGCTGGGTGTTACCGGGCAAGGTAGGGATACTGCAGCTTGGGGCGCGTCAGCCAATATCGGCGCCTCGCTCAACAAACAGCAGGTTTGTCAGAGCTCAATTTCGCTGTGATTTACACTGCTCATCAGCTGGCGGATGCATGTGTGCTAAGATGAGGATAGTCCGGCGGCATCGTACCACATGGGGACGGTGCGACGCCGTAACATGTGGCTCGTGCTGACTGGCGTTCGTTTGCTTCTGTTTTTAGAATGAGTACGTTACGGGCGCTGCGTGACCTATGCAGTCGATGTGCCCATAACCTGCAATAACTTAGTAGGCAATCAACCAGCCAGTCAACGGCGGTCCGTCCTCAGCCTAGCTTTAATGGGGCGCGTACGGGAACCTGCGCGATGACTCCGCTGTTGTCTCGTCCTCCTTCCAGCAGCTGCACTATCAGCTACATCTGGGAGAGGGGCGCCGTTCCTAGTGCATGTACAGGAAGGGAAAGCCTACAAATGAGGAAAACCTAGTCCTTACTATGCTGGCGTTAGTCGTCAGAACGTCCGAGGGATTCCGCCAATCATGGCAACTGATGCATGCGTCTTCACTACCTATTGGGTACTTCAGCTCATCTATGGATGCCACATGGAAAGAATCAACTTAAAAGGTCGCCTCCCCTCGCCCGTCTGCTCGGACGTTCCTATGCCCTTCCTGACAGGTTTGCAAGCGGAGGGAAGCTCAGCTATCGCCTCATCCGCTCTCTTCCCTCTACTGGTGTTCAATTCGCAATTATATTTACTCTTCCTGCTAAGCTTTATTTGAATTAGAAATCGGCTTAGTCATAGTTGACTACCATTAGTGAAACACTATTAGCCAGGGAGGTCAGAAAGGCGTGTAGCATAAACGCATACGTGCATGGTGTAACATTGAACGAAGCCCATCAAGATGACGTTTGCTCTCCTCCTCCCCTCCTCCTCCTCCCCCTCCGAAAAGAAACTTGTGGGAAGTCCTACGCCCTTGGGAACAACCTCCATCCTTATTTATGACACCGTAAAGCAATGCGACCTGATGGCTTTTGCAGTGGTCGGCTTGCAGATGCCATCGAACTGAATAATCCAGAAAACCATGTCCACATGGATGGTTATTGGGTGCATAGCTGCATCGAACGTCTTCGCATTTGCTGCATGCCCCCGCCGTGAACTGTACTGTGTACTGTGGTGAAAGGGCAGGGTGTGTTAAATGTCTGTGGCGAGGCGCAGTGTGTTGTTTGACTGTGGCAAGACGTTGGCTTGTGTTGTTTGGCCGTGGTAAGACGTTGAGTTGTGTTGTTTAACCGTGGCAAGACGTGGGTTTGTCGTTTCGTGGTGTGAGGCGCCGTAGTATTTTCGGGCTGTGGTAGCACGTAGTTTTGTATTTGGCCGTGATGAGATGTGGGCTTGCCGTCCTGTGGTGTAAGGCGCCTCTTAGTGTTGTTTGGCCGTAGAAAGACGTGGATGTGTGTTGTTTGGCATCGGCAGAACGTTGAGTTGTGTTGTTTGGCCGTGGCAAGGCGGGGGTTTGTCGCTCCGTGGAGTGTCGGCACGTCATGTTAACGGTGACCGTGTCGACACAGCGTGGCGTGTCGGCACGCCAGGGTAACGGTGACCGTGTCGACACAGCGTGGCGTGTCGGCACGCCATGTTAACGGTGACCGTGTCGACACAATGTGGGGTGTCGACACAACAGGGTAACGGTGACCGTGTCGACACAACGTGGGGTGTCGACACAACAGGGTGACGGAGAACTTGTCGACACAGCGTGGGGTGTCGACACGCCAGGGTAACGGTGACCGTGCCCACAGCTCGGTGCCGTTCACGGGCGACTGGGCCAGCCGCCTCAAGGAGCTGGACGCCGGCGGCGCCATCGGCGACCTGCTGACGGACCGCCTCAGTCGTGACCTGTCGCCGGGCACCGTCGATGCCTGCGTGGTGTGCGGAGACCGCGCGTCGGGCCGACACTACGGCGTCATCAGCTGCGAGGGCTGCAAGGGCTTCTTCAAGCGCAGCATCCGCAAACAGCTGGGCTACCAGTGCCGCGGCACCAAGGACTGCGAGGTGACCAAGTACCACCGCAACCGGTGCCAGTACTGCCGGCTCCAGAAGTGCCTGCACATGGGCATGCGCAGCGACTGTAAGGAGTCGCGCGGCAGTTCCGGCTGCGCGCCCGGCAGCCGTGTCTACGACAGCTCGCCGGCGTCCGCCGACAGACAGGGCCTGCCTGCGGTCAGCAGCCAGCGCGACTCGGCAGGTGAGTCGGTGGCGAGCAGTGGCCGTCCAGACGTGCGGCGCAGCGCGCCCAGCTGGAGGCGTGACGCACAGGCTGGTGGCAGCCGGCGCGGCAATGCGTGCAGCACTTCCGATCACACGGCGAAATGGGCGGCAGCTGATGGTAGCACGTGTACGCGGCACGGCCTCGTTACGATCGGCGTGTCCATAAGCTTCAATGGCCAACCAACACCACTCCCAAAGTGGAATTCAGAACAACAGCGTTGAGATGCCCGTGCTCGTTGTGGAGCCTTCGGCAACATTAGCCGGCAAACAGCATTAGCCGGCCAACTTTAGGATCATGGTACACTCGCTTTCGGTGGGATGTTCGGGGGTACCCTCAGCATGGCTGGCTCACTAGGAACGTAGGCTGTGACGCTGCACACCAAAAATTACTGGTAGGCTGCGCCGTTTCACAGTTATGAGTTGCGTGACAGTCTAACAGCTTCGCCATCGGCCAGCGTCCGAGCCATAGGATTCGCGTGTGTGGTGGTCACGCGACCATTTGCCTTGCAGCCATGCAGTGGTAAACACGGGTCTTCCCTGTTCCCGTCTTGCATTCCTCTGTCGGCGAAACAACATTGGCAGTTAAACGAGCAGGTTACTGGACTTCTGTCGATAAGCAACAATTGATAGCTGCGGATTTCGACTCCAGCAACACAGAATGAGCAGGAAAGGTTGGGAAAAGCTCAGTTGAAAAGATGTAGCGAAATGAGATGGGAGGTTTATGATGTCAATGAAGTATTCTCTGGCCCCAAAATAATAATAGAATGTCCAACATTTATACGTTTTAGAAATGTAGTTCGAACTCTTGCTGGGGTAGGTTTATGAACCAGGATCCAATTGCTAAGAAGAGCTGGTTTCGTGAACCCTAGCCATGATTCCATGAATTACAGTTTTACAGTCTAAATTTGGCAAAGCGCTTCACGTGCCGTCAATACACCGACACGGCGACCCCGGCAGCTCGCTCTCGACCTTATCGTGCCAATTGCCAACTGACCCTCCCAGCCGGGGACTAAAAGCGAGCACGCGAAGCGACTCGAACCCGGCATTGGCAGGACAGCGGAGACGGGTGCACGACAGCGCTCTAGCCAACTAAGCTACCGAGGCGGCAAGTCACAGAGAGGCACTTGCTTGCTTAATTCAGATTCATTGACAAGTCAATTAGTTACTTGATTAAATTGCATCTACTTCATTGAGAATCACATGTTTTAGGGCGCAAGGAATGTGTTGCATGATATCATATTATTTATTGCATATGTTGTGCACTGTACTGCAAGCGACATATTCAGAATTCCGTGGGGATAAAGTATTTCTTCACGCTGATACCATCCAACTATTTTACCATACAATGATTTTACTTTATATGGAGCAATATCAAGTAAAATATTTGTATGGTGAAATAGTTGGATGGTATCAGCGTGAAGAAATACTTTATCCCCACGGTATTCTGAATATGTCGCTTGCAGTACAGTGCACAACATATGCAATAAATAATATGATATCATGCAACACATTCCTTGCGCCCTAAAACATGTGATTCTCAATGAAGTAGATGCAATTTAATCAAGTAACTAATTGACTTGTCAATGAATCTGAATTAAGCAAGCAAGTGCCTCCCTGTGACTTGCCGCCTCGGTAGCTTAATTGGCTAGAGCGCTGTCGTGCACCCGTCTCCGCTGTCCTGCCAATGCTGGGTTCGAGTCGCTTCGCGTGCTCGCTTTTAGTCCCCGGCTGGGAGGGTCAGTTGGCAATTGGCACGATAAGGTCGAGAGCGAGCTGCCGGGGTCGCCGTGTCGGTGTATTGACGGCACGTGAAGCGCTTTGCCAAATTTAGACTGTAAAACTGTAAATCATGGAATCATGGCCAGGGTTCACGAAACCAGCTCTTCTTAGCAATTGGATCCTGGTTCATAAAGCCACCCCAGCAAGAGTTCGAACTACATTTCTAAAACGTATAAATGTTGGACATTCTATTATTATTTTGGGGCCAGAGAATACTTCATTGACATCATAAACCTCCCATCTCCTTTCGCTACATCTTTGCAACTGAGCTTTTTCCAACCTTTCGTGCTCATTCTGTGTTGCTGGAGTCGAAATCCGCAGCTATCAATTGTTGCTTATCGACAGAAGTCCAGTAACCTGCTCGTTTAACTGCCAATGTTGTTTCGCCGACAGAGGAATGCAAGGCGGGAACAGGGAAGACCCGTGTTTACCACTGCATGGCTGCAGGGCAAATGGTCGCGTGACCACCATACACGCGAATCCTATGGCTCGGACGCTGGCCGGTGGCGAAGCTGTTAGACTGTCACGCAACTCATAACTGTGAAACGGCGCAGCCTACCAGCAATTTTTGGTGTGCAGCGTCACAGCCTACGTTCCTAGTGAGCCAGCCATGCTAAGGGTACCCCCGAACATCCCACCGAAAGCGAGTGTACCACTAAACCAAGCTGTTCACCATAGACCATCATGGGTGGCACGGCAGGCACATGCACCGCTTCAATCATTATCTCCATGCAAAGCAAGGCAAGTCTAGCCTCGTTTTGATAGCGATTAATTTGCTGTGATCGATGTGATTTGGTCAACATTGTGATTATTTCACCTCGAAAAAAAAAATAGAGGAAACAGCGAAAACCCTCGTGCCGTGCTCCTCTGTTCATTCTCGTGCTTTGGTACCTCTTTTTATATAGTGCCTCCTTCACCTAATCTACTCAGTGAATACGTGTTGTGGTACAATTGCACCTGCGCTATTCTGAGCATCACGAATGCATGTGTCGAGAGATGGGACATTCGCATGGTTATCACTTTTAAATGAAAATCATGTTGCATCTACGCTGTGTTGACTTTCTAAACAAGGAGGGCTGTCTTTCTAAACAATGATGCATGCCGCTCAAAGCCAAGGTCAGCAAAATGCATACCGCTTAAAGCTAAATACATCAAAAATATCAAGCCATTTTCGCTCTATCTCTGAATATCGACATTCCGTTTCTTCAAATTCTTTTCCTGACTAGATTAACCAACAAAAACGCGTTCATTTGCCTTGAATTACTGGCCGCTTCTGTTAAATAATCTGACGAACCATTGACGTTTAAGTCGACAAAACCGGTTATCCTGTAAATGACAATAAGTGTAAATGACAACTCAGCCCAATGCAGGGTTGCTCCAGTTTCGCCTCTTGCGGTCTCTTAATTAGGTCGTGGATGTGGCTCTCTTCTCATCTGCTGGAGGACCGTGGGGAATTCTGGGGCGCGCCCGTGATCGGTGGTTTACCCGCAATGTTCCATACCATTTGTGTACGTGTCTGACCTCTGGTAGGCCGCCTTTGAGCCTATGGAAGCCTACACGCCAACCTGACGATGTTGCATGCAAAATTAATATACCTGAGCGCATCACTTGCGATTAAAACGGACGCGGTAGCACATGGCAGCAAGCCGGTGGATGTGCGTGTCCGTTGCCGTGTGCCGGTCCCCCCTGTTGCGGTGACCTTTATTTGATGCTAAGGTGTGTAATAGAGTCACGCTGGTGGTTCAGTAGCTGTGGCATGTCACGAACGGCGCTGTTCACAAGTTGAGTTTGTTTGGTGGCGACCGTCACGCGGCGACTGTGCAGTCGGCACGTTGTTTCAGTTGAGCACCTCCAGTTGGCGGCATTTTTATATCATGTTGAAAAACGTTAAAAAAAATTGGGACGCAGAAATGGTCTGTGAGGCTGATGTCTGCTAGTCTATAATGATCCTTGTCGGGTCCATTTCGTGTTCACGTAGCTACATTATGTCTCTCATGAACAACATTTGGCTGGTATCGTCAACCTTTGTTTCGCTCTGCATTCAAGTTCTTGTTGTTTTTTCTTTGGCGATTGATTTCTGCACCGTCATTCTGCATTGTTTTTTTTGTGCCACAGCATTAGTCACAGCATAACATGTATGGAGTAGGTATGGTATGGTCTGGTTTGGCTATGCATTTATAAATTGCCCTCAGTCTGGAACTCAAACGCAGACGGATACTACTCCAGAATGAAGAACAATGGAGATGCACGTTGCTATCGGTAAAATTATGAATTGTCACTTACAAAATAGTAGCATTATTAACTATGTAATAAATCCTTGTTTGCTGTTGACATCCTTAAATAGTAAATCGGCATGTGCTGGACAGGCCTGACAGACACTAGTAAAGATATGTGTAGCGGTCTATTTTGCAAGGATTGTATGACATGACAAACTTCAGTTCAGCTTAAGCATGGTGTTTGGGGAATAACGCCCGGCATCTGGCCTTCACGGAACGTGCCGCACCGTGTCGTTACACCTCAAATCTTCGCGTGCACTCAAAAAGAATCAACGTATTTTGTTGTTCAGTGTGCAGGTGGAATTAATATTATTTTTAACTGAGGCATGCATCAGTTAAATGGTATGTTCCAGTATTATCACAGGGGACGAGTGGTCTAGGGGTAAGATGCTCGTCTCACGATCGAAAGATTGTGGGTTCGAGTCTCGCCTGTCGCTACTCTTCGCCCGCGACCAATCGGCGTGAGAGATTGGCGACGCTATATGGCTCAACGGTCGACGTGTCGTAAAACCAATAACCAACCAATCCAGTATTATCACATGGAAATGGAACCTTGGACGTGTTGATCCACGCGTGTCAAAAGAGAGCGAGATGAAGTATCGTAAATTGACGTTTTGCTACACTTGGTATCGGTTTTCAACGGGCAAATGTAATTTATTTGCTCTTAAACCTTGCCGAAACTACTAATGGTATACGCTTGTGACATTTCCCACCATGTTCTGCAGTATTGTATGATATTAAGTCGTGTCGTGGGTAGTCATTGGATGCGCAGGTCACAGATCAGGTCAGGTTGAGCTGACTACCCAACTATAGAATATGATTAAATATCAAAAACTCAGCTTCAATAATTGCCTGAGTTGTTGGTTAGAAATTGAGCGATCAGTAGTTTTGGTCGTCAGGATGGAGGACGCTGAATTATAATTAACAGCCTAGAATTATCGTAGATGCAGCTCTAATTCCAGTGCATCACCAATAAAAGGTGATCCGAAGATTAATTGGGTTAATGACCGTAGAAGGTCCTGGAAACGCCATACCTATGCTACATGTCTGGTTCTATGGCCAAGTTTCTGGCCACTAGTAACTTGAAAACACCTGACATGGACCATTTTGGGTCATCATGTCCTATTGAGCCGAGACAACGCATGATTTCGTTTAAATACTCGATTAAGGATGATCCTGCTGATATCGCCCAGCAGGATCGTCAGTCCGGGCTTTCCTTGTAATGCAAGTTACGGGAAAGATGCGCAGGGGGTTTGGGAACCTTCAGAGGTGGGCACGTTGAGCGGTTGGAAACTATTGGCGGCAAGACCTCAGTGCTGGCACCAATCCCTCTCGCTGCAATCGCGAGACTGTTGCCTGCACGTATCCTCTTTAGTTGAGGTATCTGGTGTGGCAGGATGCCCCGTCCCCAGGTCTTGTGCCGGCACCGGTCACGCCCCCGTGTCATGTCATGTCACGGATTCACCCAGCTGCCGGCAGCCGGCCGGGCCTGTTGGCCACGTGGCTGCAGATAGCCGGCAGAAGAGGCAGACATGTCAAAATTAGGTGTGCAAATTCACGGACGGGGCTAGACGATTGCAGCGAGTCTCCATCGGGCCTGGAGTAAAAGTCAGTGTGACTGGGGGTTACGTTTATCTCCACGAGAGTTACTCACCACGCTACTCTGAGAGTAGGTGCGACGTTGTGGTGGCTCAATGTGTTAACCCAAAGAGGTGGCGACAAACATGATGCCGTATAACCAGCTAAGCTTGCCAGCTGTTTAACGTATTTGTCAGCCTTGAGATTCACGGAAATTTCATGAGATACTGCAGAAGTCTATAGTACCCTGTCATGCAGATACGCATTGATAGCAGACTATGACTGTCTGGCTGTTTTTCTGTGATGAGATGGTTCCCTTTCAAACCGGCAAGGTGGGTTTTAACCTTGATCAGGCCTATCTGGCTCCTCTATTGGTGTCCTGACTTTTTTTGTTAATATTCATGCCTCGTGTGCACGTCTGTTGCATATCTGCAAGCAATGAACGTGGCTCATATAAATTCAAAGGTGGCATTACTCTGTGATAACACCGTTTTGCTCGTTCTAGGGGCCCCGAGTGATCAAAATTGGGTTTACAGTAGTTTCAGCATGTTATCCCGTTCACCAAAAACTAAAGGTAGGTTTAATATCGAACTCTTATGATAATTTCCCAGGCCCCGGATATCCCTGTTGATTCACCTCCAACCAAAAAGCGAGAATTAAAACGAGGCTTCCGATGTGCGTTGATATTAATGCGGGCTGAGCGGCGTATGTGCAGCTATTCGTACCTTCCAGCCAAGCCACATACAGATATCCGCCCAGAGACGTAATAACTCTCATCACCGAGGAGTTTGGTGCCACCCGAGGCGGAGTGGCTGGCGGCCGGTGGGGAGCGTCGCGTGGCAGCCCGAGGCGGAGTGTCTGGCGGCCGGTGGGGAGCGTCGCGTGGCAGCCCGAGGCGGAGTGGCTGGCTGGCGGTGGAGGGCCCGAGGCGGAGTGTCTGGCGGCCGGTGGGGAGCGTCGCGTGGCAGCCCCGAGGGGGCGGCCGGTGGCGTGGCGGGCCCCGAGGCGGAGTGTCTGGCGGCCGGTGGGGAGCGTCGCGTGGCAGCCCGAGGCGGAGTGTCTGGCGGCCGGTGGGGAGCGTCGCGTGGCAGCCCGAGGCGGAGTGGCTGGCGGCCGGTGGGGAGCGTCGCGTGGCAGCCCGAGGCGGAGTGTCTGGCGGCCGGTGGGCAGCGTCGCGTGGCAGCCCGAGGCGGAGTGGCTGGCGGCCGGTGGGGAGCGTCGCGTGGCAGCCCGAGGCGTAGTGTCTGGCGGCCGGTGGGGAGCGTCGCGTGGCAGCACGCTGCTGATTGCCGCGAGTGATGACGCATCTGTTGTGCATCTTTTTGTCTTTTTTGTTCGGGTCATGACACGCTAACAAACTGTGATGTCATTTCTGGAGACATTTTCGGTGTATTTTTGCTCAAAGTATAGTTTTTGCCTTGTCCTATAGTTAATGTCTTTTGATGAGACGTTTTGTGTTTTAGACGTCAGACTACGCAGTCCCACCAACGACCTCGATGGCAATGTTATTGCCCTGACAATCATAAGAGCTATATGACCTATGCAGTCGATGCGCCACTAAACTACAATCATAAAGCATTCGTTGCGGCTTAATTTCAGATTCATTTGCCTTCTTTACTCTTGGGTACAACAGCGCAATCATTTGCACACTCTTAAAGGCCATTGCTTATCTTGTGTAGCGTGACCTGCCAGACTACGATCTATGCTGACCTAAAAAAATCGCACATGCCATGAGGCAAAATACATGCCGACTGGTTTTGATGAACATATGCTCCAGTCTGGTGCTTATTTGGTGGCTCATTTCAAATTCATTCGGTGTAATCGGCTAACGATCCGGCTAACAATGCCAATAGCGATCTGTTCGGTAGTCTTGGGTGCTACCTTTCCGATGGGGGGGGGGGGAATCCTTGACCGGAAGTATGCAACTCTAGTGCCATCATGATGCGCGCTTTGATATGCATGTGCTATGGCTGATTTTTGTGCCGCGACAGCTGATTTCTGTGCCGCGTTATCAGCGGCGAAATGGCGATGGCAGGGTGGCTCCCCGTCAGGTGGGTTTGGTGGTTGGGAGGCTTACGTGGTTGGCCGCTTGCCGTATCCCCTCACCTGGCTGTGTTGGGTGGTGGTGTACCGTCCGCGATGGTGGGGTGGTTGGCCACCTGGCTACGCTGGGTGGTAGTGTGCTGTCGGCGGTGGTGCTGCGGTTGGCCTCCCGCCGTATCCCCTCACCTGTCTGTGTCGGGTGGTGGTGTGCTGTCCGCGGTGGTGGGGTGGTTGGCCACCTGGCTACGCTGGGTGGTAGTGTGCTGTCGGCGGTGGTACTGCGGTTGGCCTCCTGCCGTGTCCCTCACCTGGCTGCGTTGAGTGGTGGTGTGTTGTCCGCGATGGTGACGTGGTTGGTCCCGCCGTATCCCCTCACCTGTCTGTGTCGGGTGGTGGTGTGCTGTCCGCGGTGGTGCTGCGGTTGACCTGCTCGCCGCATGGCGTGTGGCGGCGGAGCGTCCTGCCTACACGGGCGGCTCCGTCTGACCGGTGGCCAGCGGCGCCTCTCGGCTCGTGTGGCGGCGGAGCGTCCTGCTCACACGGGCGGCTCCGTCTGACCGGTGGCCAGCGGCGCCTCTCGGCTCGTGTGGCGGCGGAGCGTCCTGCCTACACGGGCGGCTCCGCCTGACCGGTGGCCAGCGGCGCTTCTCGGCTCGTGTGGCGGCGGAGCGTCCTGCTCACACGGGCGGCTCCGTCTGACCGGTGGCCAGCGGCGCCTCTCGGCTCGTGTGGCGGCGGAGCGTCCTGCTTACACGGGCGGCTCCGTCTGACCGGTGGCCAGCGGCGCCTCTCGGCTCGTGTGGCGGCGGAGCGTCCTGCTCACACGGGCGGCTCCGTCTGACCGGTGGCCAGCGGCGCCTCTCGGCTCGTGTGGCCGGCGGCAGCGTCCCTCGGCTACACGTGGCGGCAGCGTCCTGACCGGTGGCCAGCGGCGCCTCTCGGCTCGGGTGGCGGCGGAGCGTCCTGCTCGACACGGGCGGCTCCGTCTGACCGGTGGCCAGCGGCGCCTCTCGGCTCGTGTGGCGGCGGAGCGTCCTGCGCACACGGGCGGCTCCGTCTGACCGGTGGCCAGCGGCGCCTCTCGGCTCGTGTGGCGGCGGAGCGTCCTGCTCACACGGGCGGCTCCGCCTGACCGGTGGCCAGCGGCGCCTCTCGGCTCTGTGGCGGCGGAGCGTCCTGCTCCGGGCGGCTCCGTCTGACCGGTGGCCAGCGGCCGGCTCGTTGGCGCGTCCTGCACGGGCGGCTCCGTCTGACCGGTGGCCAGCGGCGCCTCTCGGCACGGGCGGCTCCGTCTGACCGGTGGCCAGCGGCGCCTCTCGGCTCGTGTGGCGGCGGAGCGTCCTGCTGACACGGGCGGCTCCGTCTGACCGGTGGCCAGCGGCGCCTCTCGGCTCGTGTGGCGGCGGAGCGTCCTGCTCACATGGGCGGCTCCGTCTGACCGGTGGCCAGCGGCGCCTTCTCGGCTCGTGTGGCGGCGGAGCGTCCTGCTCACACGGGCGGCTCCGTCTGACCGGTGGCCAGCGGCGCCTCTCGGCTCGTGTGGCGGCGGAGCGTCCTGCTCACACGGGCGGCTCCGTCTGACCGGTGGCCAGCGGCGCCTCTCGGCTCGTGTGGCGGCGGAGCGTCCTGCTTACACGGGCGGCTCCGTCTGACCGGTGGCCAGCGGCGCCTCTCGGCTCGTGTGGCGGCGGAGCGTCCTGCCTACACGGGCGGCTCCGTCTGACCGGTGGCCAGCGGCGCCTCTCGGCTCGTGTGGCGGCGGAGCGTCCTGCTCACACGGGCGGCTCCGTCTGACCGGTGGCCAGCGGCGCCTCTCGGCACGGGCGGCTCCGTCTGACCGGTGGCCAGCGGCGCCTCTCGGCTCGTGTGGCGGCGGAGCGTCCTGCTCACACGGGCGGCTCCGTCTGACCGGTGGCCAGCGGCGCCTCTCGGCTCGCGTGACGCCGCTCTCTTGTTCCAGGGATCGCCGCCAGACGATCGCCCGACATGTCCAACCCACGCTTCACATTGCAAGACCGGATCAACTCCATCATGGAGTCCAGCGTGGTGCAGCGAGGCTACGGCAAGAACGCTCGCAGTGAGTGCTGTCACGCGGCTGCTGCACGCTTGTTTGGAGATTACCTACGATGTTTCGTCCTGTTTGACCATGTTCCTGCACTTGGCATCTCTCCATACGATGCGAATTTTGGGCCTGTAGGAGACACCTCCAACAGACCCTCTGACTCCGCGTCCCCTCGTTGTCCGATCTTCGAATGTGCCTGCGTTCATCCGGCTCGGCCCCACGAACATGCTCATCCAGAACGCACACCGTGACCACTAGGATGTTTTTTTTCACGCTCGGCACGCGCACTGTGCCAGGCCGTCACCGTCACAGTTATTGGAGTTTAGGGGCGCACCGACTGCGTCGGTCATGCAGCGTCACCGTCACAGTAGTAGTTGGGTGGGAGAAATCCATCTCGGACTTGACCCCCCCCCTGTATTCATGTAACATTTCTGATTCGTTGTGTGAGCTCTCCGAAAATTGACGACGCACTCAAGCTGGTATTTGTATGCGTCATATGAGAGACAATAAGTCATAGGTCTACTATATTCGGCTCTAGGGAGTAATTTGTGGAGAAATGGTGAATCCTTTACCGGTTTCGTCGCAGGTCACGTCAAGCATGGTAATCCAGTCTTATGTTGTACGATAAGTGCTGCATGACCGACGCAGTCGATGCGCCCCTAAACTCTAGTTGTACGATAAGTGGCTGTTTGTTTCGTCCAGTAGCATCCATTTTGCAGGGTTACATAATGTTCAGAAAGTCATTGGCATGTCTAGAAAGCCAAAATTTTTAGAGGAGCTTGAGTCATATTGAATCATATCATGTATATATATATTTATTTTTATATATATATTTATCTTTATATCTCTATATAGATAGTCATTTCATTGAGTCATATTGAATGACAAAGTGCATAATAATACAAGGATCAGTAATTATTTAATTTATAATGTGTATGATTTGTCCATAGTCTATGGAGGTGTCATAGCTATAGCATACCAGCATTTTCTAGCAACATTCAGCATTCATTTTGTGGTAGAAGAAGCGCTCAGCATTGTGCTTAGGCTTGCTGGCTGTGCTAGTTTATCAGCTTTCGGTGGCCATTCGCCCCGAGAGAATGGTGACGCTGCATAGCAAATCAGCAGACTGCGTCGCAAAGGAACTCAAGGTTCCTTCAGCCTCTGCTTTGTCACCACTGGCAACCTGTCATTTGCTGTTCCGTGAGGATTTCCACGTTTATCACTGAGATACCTAGTTTTAAGCATACAGATGCACTTAGGTTTGCGTCAGTATGAATTGACTGTTATTTGTGATTTAGTGATAAAGCGTATGTTTTATTTCTCAATGCTTCCTTTTTTATCTGTTTGGCCTGAGCTTTCGAAAAACGCTGGTTAGTACCGGCAGGGGCGGATGCGCGCAGTGGGGGCACTGCGGGCGTGTCCCCCTCCATTAAAGGTGGGTGCTCCTCCGGTCTGGACCCCCCCCTGGGAAGGCTCGAGTGCACACCTCGAATTTGTAAGCCGGAGACGCTCCTCAGAAGAAAAGGCGCTCGTTGGAAGGAAAGGTGCCCCTCCGTGAAGGCTCGAGTGCCCCTCCCTAGTTTTTCATCCAGCGGCGCCCCGCCAGGTACATTCGCAGTGGCGTCCCTCAGAACATGTGCTCCCCGTCCCCATGACAATTTCTGGGTCCGCCTCCGGTACCAGACAACTTCGTCCGCTAGATATCGCGTGATTTCTTTATGCACCCTTTCAGTCCGAGCAGTATGCACGGCACCGGTCTCCTGCTCTCGGATAATATAGCCAGGTGTACGTTTATGACACGCTGCTCTGTTGTCACTTTCATTGTTTTGTTTTTCTTTCTTTTTTTGCGCTCATTGTGTGGTGCTGAATTGGCACAGCAATAGTTGATGTTCTGTCAAATTGCTATGGCTTTTACCTTGCAGTCAACTATTTCAAAACAGTCAATTCCAAGATGGATTTATCCCACCCAACTACTACTGTGACGGTGACGCTGCATGACCGACGCAGTCGGTGCGCCCCTAAACTCCAATAACTGTGACGGTGACGGCCTGGCACAGTGCACGTGCCGAGCGTAAAAGACATCCTAGCGGTCACGGTGATGAACGCACGAAGATTAAATGCTTTCGCATAGCATTTATAATAAGCACACACACTTTGTGCAAACACCGAAGGCACGTTTTACTTGAAATAATCAATAATTTCGACGAACTGTTTTATTGAAGGAAGTTCAAGACATCGTCGCCAGGGCAGCGGCATGGTATAGCCAATACCGGTCGTGGTTCGTTGAGGTCCCCCCGTCAGCACGCGCCCCGTTCTGACGGCCACAGGTAACGGCTCGGTGTCGCCGGCGCCGGAGAGTGACGCGACGCTGACGGCGGCGGCGGCGGCGGCCGTCACGCCGCAGGAGGCGGTCAGCCGCGCCGTCTACCGGCTGACGGCCGACCTGGACCTGGACGACGGGCTGGCCGACGACGAGCCGGCGCCGGCCGGTCCGCTGCTGCCGGCCGCCTGCCTGACGTTCAGCGTGCCGCCGCCGCCCGGCTCTGACGCGCCGCTGGACTCGGCCTACATCACCGAGGTGGGCTCGCGAGTGCTGATCGCCGCCATGGCCTGGGCGCGCTCGGTGCCGGCGTTCGGCGCGCTGGCCGCCGACGTGCAGGACGGCGTGGCGCGCGCCCGCTGGGCCGAGCTGTTCGTGCTGGCGCTGGCCGAGTGTCGCGAGGTGCTGCAGCTGCCGCGGCTGCTGTCGGCCGTCGCGCGCCACCTGTCGGCCAGCGTGCACGAGCGCAAGACCACCGTCTCTCGCCTGCGCATGGTGAGTGGGGGAGGAGCGGGGCAGGGCATGGCAGGACATGCAGGACAGGGCTGGGCTGAGCAGGGCAGTTCACAACGCGACACGATTCGACCGAGCAGGGGCGTAATGCCGACCCAACATTGATATTGATTTCATGAGGTGGGGTGTGTAGTATGATCTGTAACGTAGTGAGGTGATCGAAACATAATTGAACTAATGGATTGGCGTGGAAAGCGGGATGGAGTTGCATGTTGTGATATTCAGTGATATGGAATGAGGTGGGGTGGACGATGATAGATTACAGAGCTGCAGAGTAGTGTTCACTGGTAACGTGAGGGTGCGATTTTGTGGAGTGGAGTTCGTACATGAGACATGTATTACTCTGGGGATCCGGCACCATAGTTCCAACGTGTAGCGTATTTGGCGTGTATGGTGTTTGTGTATGTGTAGAGGACAGAGAGCAGTGTTGGGTGCACCACCACCGTGGATCCATTGCATGTCAGTTTTTGCTCGATTTTCGTCCCGTGCCCAACTTAGTTCCATTTACGTCTTCCATTCGGAGATGGCTCAGTAAGCCGGTGACTGTGGTCGATTATTGGGTTTGTGGGAAAATGTGCGCTGTACGAGTGTGGTCAGTGCAACTGGTGTTCCCAGCCAGGATACCTATTGTTGCGGGTGCAACTTGAACGGCATATACGTATATTTGTTTTCAATTATTTGTGTTGCCGTTTTAGAAGTTCCGAAGCAGGCTTATGCAAGCCTAAGCGACACGAGGAATTATTGACGATTTTAAACACTGAACAGTATTTTGGAATCTCAGCAGAAAAAGGCGCACAAGTAAAGATATAAAAGATTGAATGCGCATCGGCGCACGCATCGTAAATAGCGTCCCACCTTCAGCACGGATCGTCCCCTATTGTCTAACCGTGCACTATTTGGCCATATTCTCGTTCTGTTGGGATGTCGCCGCACATTCCTATCAGTTGAATGTGTCGTAAAGGAACCCAAGGCTCATCTTATTCGTCTTCTTCTTCGCCGGCGTCACAAAACGCATGTAGGTCGACTGGCGTGACTCCAGCCCCATGGTCAGACAGGTGACGTGGCAGATGCTCCTCATCGGCGCTGGACTGGATCGTGGCTTTACGCCGCACTCAGCAGCTGAGGCCATTTGGCATCGTCGCCTGCCTCTCGCCCTGGCAGGAAGGGCGGGGAATCGAATCCCGTACCTCTGGCGTGCCGGGCGCTCAGCTTAGCCACTGAGCTACCGGCGCCCTACCTTATCCACACAGTTGGGTATATGGGTTCATCTACGCACGCTTTGAATTGTTTATCGTAGTCTTGCGTGAGCCTACGGGATGCCGTCTCTCCACAGGGATTGCGGCAGGATCTGCATACGAAGCAGCTGACCGCACTCAGTGAATCGTATACCAACGTCAGTGTCAATAAGACAGGAGTATCAGTGGACCGCATATCGACGTCAGTGTCGATACGACAGTCCCTTTTGTTTTGGCTTCCGGTTGTGACGTCACTTTGTATGTTATGACGTCATCACGTGGAATCCACATCACTCCTAATGTACGCTGCACTGGTTCACTTCGGAAGTCAGCATTGCTTCCTCTTTCGAACTAATCCAACTGATCTAAAACGTAAGGTGAATTGGATGCCCACCCAGTTCAAATGCGCCACACAATTTTGGTAAGTGTCGACGCCCCTTGCCCGTCATCAGCACCAGCCGGTCTCCGTTTTCTGAACGCTGCTGCGGTCCGTCGCTGTCAATATTCGACGGTGCTGGGTGAACAGTTCGATCCGAACGTCAACACCAAAGGCTCGTACGTGTTGAAGGCACCGTTTCAACGTGGACATTTTCATAGGAATTTTGGACTTGGTAAGTCTTGCCTGCTCAGAACTTGATTAACGTAGCCATGACTCAAATGTCACTGCAATCGGCCTTTCTCGCCATCGGTACGAAATTCCGAGTAACATGTTGAAGAAGCTTGTACCCTGCATTAGGGAAAAGTTCAGATTCTTTTCCTCTACTCTTGGCTGAGGCATCTTGAACCAGTCGAACCTTTCCAGGGTTGTTGGGTTTGTGCACACACACAGCGGATAATGTCACGTGTTCTATGATTCACGTGTGGCTTCGTCAACTGGCAGCTTTTTGAAGTGGCCATCGGACACAATTTTCTATGTTTCATGCACCATCGGACCGGTTTTTTTCGAAGGTGAGCTCTCTTGGCAGCCATTACCCAGCTACCTGGGATCTCGGCTACCCAGCTATCCCTCTATGCCCATTTAGACGCCTGCTGGTGCGAATCAGGGGCGTCACCCACCGTTCAACATTGTGATACACTTCCGCGTCCAGCGTCTTCCGCGTCCAGGGTCTCCGCTGCCATCATATCTTAGCAGCTGCGCGTCTTGTCCAATGAGTATTTGCAGGCAAATGTGCGTCTTTCACGCGCTTTTCGGAACGTCGTCGAACGTCAGCCTTCGGCTTTCGACCGTCAGTGAGCTACACTTGTTCCCGCTCTGGTTCAGTTGCTGCGACTACGCGGCCTGTGGTCATCCATCCAACTGCCGTTCGTTGCAGCAGTGGTCCAGTTTAGCTCGTGCGGCAGATCTGGCGCCTGGCAATCGGCTCTGCCTGGTCCAGGCCGATTAGTATCTTGGGAGGGATGTTCAGACGTGTAATGCCCACCTTTTCTATTTACGGATATTCCTGGCGCAGCTTTTCTACCAACGCTGGATCGTCGTCGAAAGCGAGCACAGGAATGGTCTCCGCCCAGTCCAGCGGATACTTCTTGACAGTAGTGACGTTGCTGATTGTGACGTTTATTGGCTTCAATTTCTGCTCATTTGCCATTATCGAAGATAATGGCAACCGACAGTATCTTCGTTCGTAGCTTGTGGGGACGACCGATGCGTCCGATCTGGTTTGCCGGGGCTTCCGCGATCTGCGTGACGAGACTGCCCTCGAGATGAGCAACGCATTGCCCTCGAGATGAGCAACGCACTGCCCTCGAGATGAGCAACGCATTGCCCTCGAGATGAGCAACGCATTGCCCTCGAGATGAGCAACGCATTGCCTTCGAGATGAGCAACGCACTGCCCTCGAGATGAGCAACGCACTGCCCTCGAGATGAGCAACGCATTGCCCTCGAGATGAGCAACGCATTGCCCTCGAGATGAGCAACGCATTGCCCTCGAGATGAGCAACGCATTGCCCTCGAGATGAGCAACGCATTGCCTTCGAGATGAGCAACGCATTGCCCTCGAGATGAGCAACGCATTGCCTTCGATGGAACGCATTGCCCTCGAAATGGAACTGCCCTCGAGATGAGCAACGCACTACCCTCGAGATGAGCAACGCATTGCCTGCTTTTGGTGGGACCAGTTCCGTTTGCCATCGCCGTCTTTATTTTCATGGTGCACCTTCTACCATTTGTCATAGCACCGACCACCTCCTTGTTTTGGGGTCGGTGCAAGGGGACGTGATGCAGCTCGTGGCAACCATCTCTGCGACATGTTCTGGTCCCATGACAAGCACTGCTGTCGTGAATGGTAGGTACCCAGGCATCCGACACGAGCTTTATTTGCGTTTCTTTGTCTTTCTTTGTCAGTTATTTCCATTGCCGCTTTATAATGTATTGAAACGGTCCCAAACAAACCTATGCAGCATAAAGCAATATTGGCAATCCGAACAATTAATTTGTGTTCAAACCTTAGCAAAAAAAGCTCACAAGTAGGGAAAACAGCATGGCATGCCCATCGCCGTGTTCGTGCTAAATAGCTTCCTACTTCTAACACAGGTCGTCCACTAGAATAATCGTGCACGATGTGGCGACATTCCTGGTCGGCAAGGTTAAGTCAAATCCGTTATACCTGATGATCCTGCATTGTCACTAACGACTGAATATTATGAACATGAATATCCTGGAATTGGAGATGATAATTTCCGTGCTCTTAAAATATGGAGCGTATAGCTGAGTTTCTTCCAATTTTTTAATTCGTATAATTAATTTTAGCCCGAGTTCAAGTAGTCAGTCGTTATGTTTGATCTAGAAATTATGTGCATGCGATGCAAATTCTTGGACGCATCTTAGACGCAGCCCTAATTTCCTTCCAAAGTTGGATTTCAGCGTATTTCTTATAGCACAATGTGGCATTGGAATGATCGACAAAAATATGAACCAAAAAATATTGAAATGTGGACATTTTGTGGGCGTGGAACACGTTTCGGAGAGCATTATATAGCCGCTGCACATCACTGGAAAACAATTCCAGAACCTTGCCACATACCGAACCAAATTCCAAACCAAATACCAAGTACCAATGCATTGTTCATCGGAGTTTCAGAGCCATTCATTTGTCAATTGTAGCGACTGAGAGGATACTTTCCTGGAGATCATAGTGCTCTGGATAGTGTTGTGGATGGCAAAAGTCGGGAATTGTTTTTACAACCATGTTTGCACATGTCGGAACTTCCCACCTCTCCCGATATACATTCGGTGACAGCACGTCGCCGTTGTCTGCCGGTCACGTTGGCGGGCTGTTTTGCCCGTTGTCTGCCGGTCACGTTGGCGGGCTGTTTTGCCCGTTGTCTGCCGGTCACGTTGGCGGGCTGTTTTGCCCGTTGTCTGCCGGTCACGTTGGCGGGCCGTTTTGCCCGTTGTCTGCCGGTCACGTTGGCGGGCTGTTTTGCCCGTTGTCTGCCGGTCACGTTGGCGGGCTGTTTTGCCCGTTGTCTGCCGGTCACGTTGGCGGGCTGTTTTGCCCGTTGTCTGCCGGTCACGTTGGCGGGCTGTTTTGCCCGTTGTCTGCCGGTCACGTTGGCGGGCTGTTTTGCCCGTTGTCTGCCGGTCACGTTGGCGGGCTGTTTTGCCCGTTGTCTGCCGGTCACGTTGGCGGGCTGTTTTGCCCGTTGTCTGCCGGTCACGTTGGCGGGCTGTTTTGCCCGTTGTCTGCCGGTCACGTTGGCGGGCTGTTTTGCCCGTTGTCTGCCGGTCACGTTGGCGGGCTGTTTTGCCCGTTGTCTGCCGGTCACGTTGGCGGGCTGTTTTGCCCGTTGTCTGCCGGTCACGTTGGCGGGCTGTTTTGCCCGTTGTCTGCCGGTCACGTTGGCGGGCTGTTTTGCCCGTTGTCTGCCGGTCACGTTGGCGGGCTGTTTTGCCCGTTGTCTGCCGGTCACGTTGGCGGGCTGTTTTGCCCGTTGTCTGCCGGTCACGTTGGCGGGCTGTTTTGCCCGTTGTCTGCCGGTCACGTTGGCGGGCTGTTTTGCCCGTTGTCTGCCGGTCACGTTGGCGGGCTGTTTTGCCCGTTGTCTGCCGGTCACGTTGGCGGGCTGTTTTGCCCGTTGTCTGCCGGTCACGTTGGCGGGCTGTTTTGCCCGTTGTCTGCCGGTCACGTTGGCGGGCTGTTTTGCCCGTTGTCTGCCGGTCACGTTGGCGGGCTGTTTTGCCCGTTGTCTGCCGGTCACGTTGGCGGGCTGTTTTGCCCGTTGTCTGCCGGTCACGTTGGCGGGCTGTTTTGCCCGTTGTCTGCCGGTCACGTTGGCGGGCTGTTTTGCCCGTTGTCTGCCGGTCACGTTGGCGGGCTGTTTTGCCCGTTGTCTGCCGGTCACGTTGGCGGGCTGTTTTGCCCGTTGTCTGCCGGTCACGTTGGCGGGCTGTTTTGCCCGTTGTCTGCCGGTCACGTTGGCGGGCTGTTTTGCCCGTTGTCTGCCGGTCACGTTGGCGGGCTGTTTTGCCCGTTGTCTGCCGGTCACGTTGGCGGGCTGTTTTGCCCGTTGTCTGCCGGTCACGTTGGCGGGCTGTTTTGCCCGTTGTCTGCCGGTCACGTTGGCGGGCTGTTTTGCCCGTTGTCTGCCGGTCACGTTGGCGGGCTGTTTTGCCCGTTGTCTGCCGGTCACGTTGGCGGGCTGTTTTGCCCGTTGTCTGCCGGTCACGTTGGCGGGCTGTTTTGCCCGTTGTCTGCCGGTCACGTTGGCGGGCTGTTTTGCCCGTTGTCTGCCGGTCACGTTGGCGGGCTGTTTTGCCCGTTGTCTGCCGGTCACGTTGGCGGGCTGTTTTGCCCGTTGTCTGCCGGTCACGTTGGCGGGCTGTTTTGCCCGTTGTCTGTGAGAGGTGGCTAAGCTCAGTCAGTTTTTGTTCGCGGCTCTGCTGGGCCGCCGGTGTCAAACCTCATAAACCCTGACCATCTCCACTCTGATCTACATCCTCCACTTACCTCATCCCTACCGGCATGGTCTGACACTAACAGTATACCTTATCCCTCCACTGACAAAAGAACACAGTCACTCAAATGCCTGGCGTCGACTCCCCTTCGCCACCCGTCAGTGACGGTCGGCCCGTGTTGCAGGTGACGCAGCACCTCTACATGATCCAGGAGTTTGTGGCGTCGACTCCCCTCCACCACCCGTCAGTGACGGTCGGCCCGTGTTGCAGGTGACGCAGCACCTCATGATTTCGTCGCCTCCCCCGTTGTTGCATGCACCTTAAGATCCAGGAGTTTGTGGCGTCGCCTCCCCTCCACCACCCGTCAGTGACGGTCGGCCCGTGTTGCAGGTGACGCAGCACCTCTACATGATCCAGGAGTTTGTGGCGTCGCCTCCCCCTTCACCACTCGTCAGTGACGGTTGGCCCGTGTTGCAGGTGACGCAGCACCTCTACATGATCCAGGAGTTTGTGGCGTCGCCTCCCCCTTCAGCACCCGTCAGTGACGGTCGGCCCGTGTTGCAGGTGACGCAGCACCTCTACATGATCCAGGAGTTTGTGGCGTCGCCTCCCCCTTCAGCACCCGTCAGTGATGGTCGGCCCGTGTTGCAGAGTGACGCAGCACCTCTACATGATCCAGGAGTTTGTGGCGTCGCCCGTCGTGATGTCCCCGTTTGTGACGCAGCACCTCTACAATATACGAGGTTTTTGGGGCCCCCCCCTTCAGCACCCGTCAGTGATGGTCGGCCCGTGTTGCAGGTGACGCAGCACCTTACATGATAGGAGTTTGGGGGTCCCCCCCCCTACATGACGTCCAGGAGCTTCGTGAGTTGGCGTCGCCTCCCCCTTCAGCACCCGTCAGTGACGGTCGGCCCGTGTTGCAGGTGACGCAGCACCTCTACATGATCCAGGAGTTTGTGGCGTCGCCTCCCCCTTCAGCACCCGTCAGTGATGGTCGGCCCGTGTTGCAGGTGACGCAGCACCTCTACATGATCCAGGAGTTTGTGGCGTCGCCTCCCCCTTCAGCACCCGTCAGTGACGGTCGGCCCGTGTTGCAGGTGACGCAGCACCTCTACATGATCCAGGAGTTTGTGGCGTCGCCTCCCCCTTCAGCACCCGTCAGTGACGGTCGGCCCGTGTTGCAGGTGACGCAGCACCTCTACATGATCCAGGAGTTTGTGGCGTCGCTGCGGCGGCTGGCGCCGGACGCGGCCGAGCTGGCGCACCTGCGCGCCATCGTGCTGCTGCAGCCGGACGGCCAGGAGCCGGCGGCGCGGCGTCGCCTGCTGGCGCTGCAGACGGCCGCCGTCGGCGGACTGCGCGAGCGGGCCGGGGAGGCGCGCCTGCTGCAGCTGCTGCTGCGGCTGCCGGCGCTGCGCGGCATGAGTCCGCTCGCCGTCGACCACCTCTTCTTCCCCGAGATCCCGCTCACTGGGCCTGTGTCGTGCAACCAGGCGCGCATCGAGGAGCTGCTGCCGCACATCCTGCGCGGCGACGCCGACGACATTGGTGAGCCGCCAGTGGGGTCCCGTGTGCGCTCACACGTCGACCCTGCTGCTCTGTGTTGGTGTGTTGGTGGTGTGATGATATGCCGGGTGTGGGTGTGTGTTGATGTGTTGGTGCCGTGAGATGATATGCCGGGTGTGTGTATGTTGGTGTGTTGGCGGTGTGTGATGATTTGTCGGGTGTGTGTATGCTGATGTGTTGGCGGTGTGTGATTATATGCAGGGCGTGTGTGTGTGTGTTAGTGTGATGATATGTCGGGTGTGTGTATGCTGATGTGTTGGCGGTGTGTGATTATATGCAGGGCGTGTGTGTGTGTTGGTGTGATGATATGTCGGGTGTGTGTATGCTGATTTGTTGGCGTTGTGTGATTATATGCAGGGCGTGTGTGTGTGTGTGTTGGTGTGATGATATGCCGGGTGTGTGTGAGTTGATGTGGTGGTGGTGTGTGTGGACGTGTCGGTGGTGTGTGACGATATGCCCGGTGCGTGTGCTTCGACATGTTGATCTGCAGTTGAACACGGGTACTGGGTGGTGTCGACTGCTGGGTGGGATTGGCTGCTGGGTGTTGGCTTATGAGTGGGGTTGGCTGTTGGCTGAGCTTGGCTGCTGGCTGGGGTCAGCTACTGGCTGCCTTCGGGTGCTGGGTAGTCGTGGTTGACTAGTAGTAGTCTGCATCATTATGACCTTATTCTGGCTACATTGCTGACTTTGGCGTTCTCATTGCATTACCTGCGATTAGCAGATCGTGGCTTGTGTGTATGTGCAGCATAATGTGACCGTGACGGCTTGTTTGACCCTTATATGTGTAGTCGCCGTTCCACGTCGGGTAATTTGAGAGTGTTCAATGTGCGTAGGTAGCCCTATGGTGTAAATATTACTCCAATTTAAATGGATCTCTTTCCAATCATTATCGAGCGTAGGGTGCATGGCATGACGCTGTTAGGCTAGTTGGGTGGTGCCTGCTCTTTGGATGCCCCAGTGAGGTCTGTAATGGTGGCCAGTGCTGTCGTCTGGTGTATAGTGTTGTCTGGTCTGGTGTAGTGTGTATAGTGTTGTCTGGTATCCAAAGCTGGTGTGTAACACTGTCCGGCGTCCCAGTCTGGTCGGCGACGCTGTCCTGTCGCTCAGTCTCCTGTCATGGCGCACTGCCGTAGCGGTCGGGTGCGCTGGGACGTGTTCGGCGTCTCATGCTGTGCCGTCTTCTGTTTCAGTTCAGGGACAGGCCACGCCAGCTGCTACCCCGGCGGCCAGCTCGCCGAGCTCAGAGAACGCCTCCGAATGAGTTGCACGTACATGGACTTCCAGCACCTGCCGAGCGCCCCGCGCAACCGACGCCCACGGGAGCCGCTCAAAGGGCGCCGATGGGGAGCTGTCTCCGGGAGAAGCGCTCCGAGACGACTCGTCGCAGCCGGACCATGGAGGAGCCGCTAGGTAGAAGTGCTCTCCGGCGCCGTCAGATGGCAGTGGTGACACGCCAGTCGACGATGCGCCACACATAACGAGCTCAATGGATGCGTGTGTGAAGCGGCCGACCGGGAGCCGGTCGCTGCCTTTGATGCTGCTCTGGTCAGTTTTCATCTGGCTCTCGCGTCGATCCTCACCTGAACTTCAGCCGACCTTCAGATGATGGTTGATGTCCTTCAGCTCTTGCCTCCATCCCATCTTCAGCCCACGTTTGCGCTTTAGCTGACGCATTCAGCTGACACCTTCATCTAAACCCCAGCCGACTTCTGCTGATCTCCGGGTGGCATTCATCTGACCTTCTGCAGACCCATCAGCTGATATCAGCGGTTGACGGTCGGCGTGTGTTGGAGCCGCTGCCGACCGGTCACTGCTGCACGGCCAGCAGCACAGTGCTGTGACGTCTGCCGAGCGCCGAGAGGTGTGCCAGCTCTCGGCCAGCGGCGGCCGGCTGTGTCACGAGTGTTTGAGGCTATGAATGAGGCCGTCTGCCGGCGAGACTTCGCTGGCGCTTAGTGCGCGAGTGATTTTAGCGAGTGGCGGTTGCTTTTATGTGCATGCGAGTCATTGGCGAGCGAGATTGGCGGACACGTTGTGGAGAACATTTGTGAGCGGAGCTGCAGGTTGGTGGACGTGTGTGCGCGCGATGGAGGTGGGTGTGCGGCGCCGTGCTGGGCGTCGGCTGGCAGCCGGACACGTGATGGCATTGAAAAGACAGCGGCCGTGTCAGCGGACGTGTACAAAGCGGCGGCTCTCCATACAGGCCCGGCGTCGACCGGTGGCCACGCGACGTGGGGGCGTCGAGAAGTCTGGCCGAGCACCTGCCACACCTCGTGATGGCACGGTGACTGAGTGCTGCCGTCGGAAGCAGTTCTCGGCAGCACCCTACTGTTGTTTCGTTCAATGGCCGGTTTTAAAGTGGTTTTAAAGTTAGTTTCATACCATCAATGTACGTGATGGAGCTACCGCCCACTGGCGAGCGGGTGTTTCCACTCCGCACCACAACCGGCATTTCCCATACGTGGAGACACACGTATGGCTAGGCTGTACCGTTAGGCGCGAGTGTGATGCGAGTGTTGCAGGCGACCGTCTACGATTGGTTGTAGAGGAACGGATATTTTAGTTTTGTATTACAGTTGCATGATTTAAATTTCGTGTGAGAGTTGATTTTTATAGTGTGAAAGTTGGTTTTGTATTTCTAGTCGGAGTGTACGCGTTGTACCTATTCGCGTTTGTACCTATTGTAAATGCATTCTGAGCATACTCCTGTCTTTGGCTCGTAGTGCGCGAAATTTTCCCAACGAGATGACAAAATGCATTCGATGGTATTGTTGCTTCCGCAATCAAAGCAGACGAAAGCCCTGCAAGCTAGCATAATGCGCTCTGATTGAGAGGAGGCGCGTGCGGCACAACGACACACACGAGCAGCGTTATAATCCTCCTCGTCGGCAGGCACGGGTCTACTGCGCCAGTTTGGTATTGAACCTGTGGCCACTACCTTGACCGGGTAAATTTAACCTGTGGCTCATGACCTGCCTCCCCGACCACGACCCACAGGTAAAGCTGGGCCGTTCCCGCTGGGAGTGGTAAATTGAACCTGTGGCTCATGACCTGCCTCCCCGACCACGACCCGCAGGTAAAGCTGGGCCGTTCCCGCTGGGAGTGAACACGCCACGAGCGGAGCACAAGCGTCGCTCAGCACGGACTGGCGGCCCGCCAACCCCCCGGAGGGTCGTCGGTAGTTCAGTGGTTAAGCTGAGCGTATGGCGTGCCAGAGGTACAGGGTTAGATTCCCCGCGGTGTTCGGCCGCGGTGAGAGACAGGCGGCGCCATATAGGTCAGCTGTTGAGTGCGTCGTAAAGCCACAATCAACCAACTGTCTCCCGGAAACGGACTGGGGCTGTCTATCTCCCAGAAACTGACTGGAGTCTGCCTTGTCTCGTAAACGGACTGGGGCTGTCTATCTCCCAGAAACTGACTGGAGTCTGCCTTGTCTCGTAAACGGACTGGGGCTGTCTATCTCCCAGAAACTGACTGGAGTCTGCCTTGTCTCGTAAACGGACTGGGGCTGTCTATCTCCCAGAAACTGACTGGAGTCTGCCTTGTCTCGTAAACGGACTGGGGCTGTCTATCTCCCAGAAACTGACTGGAGTCTGCCTTGTCTCGTAAACGGACTGGGGCTGTCTATCTCCCAGAAACTGACTGGAGTCTGCCTTGTCTCGTAAACGGACTGGGGCTGTCTATCTCCCAGAAACTGACTGGAGTCTGCCTTGTCTCGTAAACGGACTGGGGCTGTCTATCTCCCAGAAACTGACTGGAGTCTGCCTTGTCTCGTAAACGGACTGGGGCTGTCTATCTCCCAGAAACTGACTGGAGTCTGCCTTGTCTCGTAAACGGACTGGGGCTGTCTATCTCCCAGAAACTGACTGGAGTCTGCCTTGTCTCGTAAACGGACTGGGGCTGTCTATCTCCCAGAAACTGACTGGAGTCTGCCTTGTCTCGTAAACGGACTGGGGCTGTCTATCTCCCAGAAACTGACTGGAGTCTGCCTTGTCTCGTAAACGGACTGGGGCTGTCTATCTCCCAGAAACTGACTGGAGTCTGCCTTGTCTCGTAAACGGACTGGGGCTGTCTATCTCCCAGAAACTGACTGGAGTCTGCCTTGTCTCGTAAACGGACTGGGGTTGAAACTGACTGGAGTCTGCCTTGTCTCGTAAACGGACTGGGGCTGTCTATCTCCCAGAAACTGACTGGAGTCTGCCTTGTCTCGTAAACGGACTGGGGCTGTCTATCTCCCAGGAACTGACTGGAGTCTGCCTTGTCTCGTAAACGGACTGGGGCTGTCTATCTCCCAGAAACTGACTGGAGTCTGCCTTGTCTCGTAAACGGACTGGGGCTGTCTATCTCCCAGAAACTGACTGGAGTCTGCCTTGTCTCGTAAACGGACTGGGGCTGTCTATCTCCCAGAAACTGACTGGAGTCTGCCTTGTCTCGTAAACGGACTGGGGCCTGCGTGTCTCCCGGAAACAGCAACAAGTTGCGACGTAAACAGCGAACAGTGACGATAACAGTTTATACATCAATGCCGAGAGCGGCAGCTCGGGCAGATGATGGTGGTGGCCATGTCCAAGAAGGCTGCCGGCGAAAATGTGGTCTGCACCAGCATACACGCACCAGTATACAGTATATACAGTATACTGTATATAATGACGCCACCTGCCAGATGCGTCTCAGTCCGGGTCACTGACGCCCCACACCTGACAGTTGCGTCTCTCAGTCCGGTTCACTAACACCCCACACCTGACAGGTGCGTCTCTCAGTCCGGTTCACTAACACCCCACACCTGACAGGTGCGTCTCTCAGTCCGGTTCACTAACACCCCACACCTGACAGGTGTGTCTCTCAGTCCGGTTCACCGACACCCCCACACCTGCCTGGGCGCACCTGGCGGGGTTGGGGCGAGTTCATCACGTGTCTGCGATTGGACCCCTACTAAATTAGTGGCAATTTGGTGAAAAATGCACCGGCCATTGGCGGATCCAGCGGGGGAGGGGCAGCCTCGAAGATGACTTGATTTGTGGCAACACTGATCTTTTTGCACGATGTGCGGAAAAAGTACAACAAAAAACATATTGATATCATTGTTCTAAACTGAAGGTTAGGTCATAGGAAACCCAGAACATTGTCTTAAACATTTTGTTCTTCAAGATCCATGGCATTTTTAATTTTCCCCACCCCGAAGCCACCTGACTGTATCCACCGCTGCTTTCGACTAGATACCAAAGGGGTGAAATTTGACTCGATTGGTCTCGACGGGGCATGGTGACCCGATGGCCTGTTGTTGCGGCAATCGAAGTGGTTGGCCAGTTCCGAGCCCCGATGCGAACGCCACCCATCGTCCGTGCCTCGTCCTCGGTACAAAATCGCACCCAGTGATCGGATCTTTCAGCAACCCCCAACCCACCCTTCTCCGCTGTGCGGTCCGTCGTGCGGATCAATGCACCCAAGCCCCCAGCAGTTATCTTGCCCAGACCTCCATCAGGCGGTCACAACGGACAGCTGGGTACAGCAGGTCGACGCCTTCGGACACGCAACCGTGCACACGTTTGGTCAGCACCCATTACATCCAGTTCCCAGCGGCAGCAGCTTGGTCGTACGTCACACCGCATTCGCAGATGCCAGTTGCACATATTTTCAGGAGACGCCGATGCCAGCTGCACATATTTTCAGGAGACGCGGATGCCAGCTGCAAATATCCCCAGGGCACGCATATGCGAACTGCATACCCACATAACTTATAGGTGTCCGGCAGACGTTGATGCAGAGCAGTCAGTGGTGCAGCCCAAGACCAACGGCCCAAATTTGTTGTGCAGCCACAGAGACCGTAGGCATTGCCCTGGTATGGCAGCTGGAGCTGTACGTCGAATTGGCACAGTTGCCAGCTCGATACGTACGCTCGCCCTGGTATGGCAGCTAGAGCTGTACGTCGCATTGGCAAAGTTACCAGCTCGGTGCGCAAGCATTGCCCTGGTATGGCAGCTAGTGCTGTACGTCGCATTGGCACAGTTACCAGCTCGGTACGTACACAGTGCAGCATCTGATGGCCACTTATCGAATCCAATCGATGATACACGGGCTTCAGTCGCAGGTATCGCACAGTCACATTACTCAGCTGCAGTCCCGGCAGCCCCGGCACAGGAGTTGCCTGTTTGCCAATGGTAGTGGGAGTTCCCGCACTGTTGGACACCTTCGGCGGTGGTAGTGGGAGTTCCCGCCACCTCCAGCAGTGAGGAGCACGCGCACAGTCACAGTATCCGGTTCGATAAATAACTGGCCAGCGGCCGACTTGACGGACTGCCCACCACCTCCCCGGCCTTGCCGACATCGTCCTGCAGCTGCTCCCCCAGCCGAATCAGCTGCATCAAGAACCCGTAGTTGGGGAAGATGGCCCTCTTCTCTCTGAAATCGATCCCGTAGCGCTGGTCAGACGTCAGCTGGCCAAGTGGAGCTCTCATGAGTCCAAAGCAGTGCAAAGCGGTACTCTGGCCAAGCCAGAGAACACCGGCTACAGCTGGCCAAAGTAAACCCGGGTCCGACCAAGGCGAACATGACAGAGCTCTAGACAGACAGGAGTTGGGCTCTACAGCAGGCCGGACAGACTCTGGTCAGACCCGAATGGACCAGACCAGAGCTGGCCAGCGGACCGTTCAACGAGGATCAACTAGTGATCTGTGCCGCCACTCCCAGCAGCTGGCACTACTCTTGGCTCGCTTACAATCAAGCAGCACCACTTTGTGACGACAATGCAAACAGCATGCAGATGAGATTATAAAAGAGAATAACTTCAACTAGTAGGACTCAATTAGTTGCCTGAGTTTTTATCCAATAACAACCAACGGACATCCTGCCACGGTTAGTTTAAATCTCAACATCATACTACAGTTAATTTGCTATGCAAATGCATTTATGAGAAGCTCGGTAAGCCCTCGCATACGAAATGCTTGCGAGATCCTGCATGGCTCTCGGGCTCTTCATGCCTATCATATTAGCACAGTGCACGTAAACGTATCCAAGTGCTTCCTTGTGGCTGATTCGAGTAAGCTACGCGCCATATTTGAAACGCTTTTTGCTCATGCTTGCCCAATGCTATGCAATGCTATGATGCCAAGTGTCATGCCAGTCAGGTGGCTGCCTGGCCCGCCAGACCCATCACAGCTGCAGTAATCATCACTGTCACGTGGTGTGTGCAGTATGGTCACCCGGAGCCCGGCACAGTTCAGTTGTGTATCGCCGGAGCAGCGGTGGCGGAGCACTCACCTGACCGTGGTGAGAGCCTTGGTGACGCACATGCCCTTGTGGATCATGAGGTAGGCGATGACAAGCGCCGCCGACCGACTCATGCCCTGCACACAGTGCACCAATACCCTGCCTGAAACAGTGCATCAACGCCCTGCCTGAAACAGTGCACCAACGCCCTGCCTGAAACAGTGCACCAACACCACGCCTGAAGCAGTGCACCAACACCTTGCTTGAAACAGTCGACGGTACATTATCGTGTTAGCCGGAGAACGTCAGGTGGCATCACCTGAGCCCACGCCAGCAGCGCCACCAATAGCCGCAATCAGCAATACAATAGATTCACCAATAGCCGTTACTTAGGCGGCGGCGCCGCTGAAGAAAAGACCAAAATGTCTAAGAACACGCTTCCAAGTTGAAACCATGTCCAGCTCGACATGGTTCTTCGTCCCCGATTCTTGCAATGCAAAACATCGTCATTGTCCACACCGTCTGGACTATTTGTACCAGTGGCCACACAACCATCGCGCGCAATACCACGTGTGAAGGAAGCAGGAGTTCGATGTTGCACATCCAACTGCATGTCCATGGGTCAATCGAGTTCGCTCGTTGTCTAGTCAATTATACCCAATAACATGCTTCACATCACGGTGATGTTTTTTTGCTGGACATAGTCTCTTCAATCCTCACGGGTTGTTCACTTGACCTATTTTTCACAGTTTTGATGCTCAAATATAAGTTTATTAATCACACTGAAGCTTCTTTAACCCAGGGATGATTTCACAAAAGTCACTATGAATTAGCAATCCACTACCAGATGTATACAAAATTGGTGGCCCACGGTATGCTCCACCAAAGGTTACAAATCGCAATCAGTTCAGGTTCGCAACCAGACATGCCATCGATACCTTAATATTGAGGGTGACCTAGCACAAAATGGCAAGTAGGTAGCGAAAATTATCTACACAATTGTATATCTAAAATGGTTTTCAAACTGTTTATGAAACAGTACTATTAATCACATATTTCGTGTAATTATGAACCCCTCCCCAATTGACTTTAACATGGGGACCCTTCGCAATTGGGTTTTCGCAATTCGCAATCTATGGGTCAATCAACTTCGCTCGTTTTTGTGGATCATAAAAGTCGGCATAAAATCGGTATAGTATGAGCTGATCTATGATCCCCCATGCAACGCATGTTTTATGCATTGATGCGCTATATCATTGATGCGCTATATCACCATTGATGCGCTATATCATTGATGCGCTATATCATTGATGCGCTATATCATTGATGCGCTATATCATTGATGCGCTATATCACCAAGCTATATCATTGATGCGCTATATCATTGATGCGCTATATCACCATTGATGCGCTATATCACCATTGATGCGCTATATCACCATTGATGCGCTATATCACCATTGATGCGCTATATCACCATTGATGCGCTATATCACCATTGATGCGCTATATCACCAAGCATATAAAAGTAAAAAAGGGAGAAGCATGACGCAATAGAGGGGCGCTGCGAATATATTGGCGTATAAATATGACACTTTTGGCGTTTAACTCGTAACACATGTTATGTTTTATCCGCCCAATGATTTTGATGTTTGATGTTTTATATATATATATATATATAATATATATATATATATATATATATATATATATATATATATATAAATATATATATATATATATATATATATATATATATATATATATATATATATATATATATATATATATACATGTATATATATATATATATATATATATATATATATATATATATATATATATTTATATATATTATGTATATATACCCATTGTATATGTACATATGAATTTGTTGGCTGTATATCCCACAGGTACCGAGCGGAGTGACCAGACTCACAGATCACCGTTCTTAACATTACATCTAATGGCTGTTAGACAAAAATGGATCTAAAGCGGCGACCTGTCGAAGCTCTGCCCAGCTGCTGTTTCCATGCAGAGGATCAAGCTGCTGAACTTGGCTCCGTCTCAAGGCGACCACACCACAGCATTGCCAGCGAAAATGTGGTGAGATTAATAGTCGGGACCATGGCCGGTGAAGCCTTCCGAAGGGCATCCAGCCAGCAGTGCTTCTTTGATAGTTTCCCACCAAATGTTGAGAAGCTTATACTGCAACTAAACAATTGTGTTGTTGACTGCAATTTTTCTTGAATATCTATGTTGCTCGTCATATACGTTAATTGAAGATCAAGCTTCATGAAATATACGAATTGTGCTCCTTTCGCCAAAACAATCAACCGTCAGCATGCACACAAAGAATAGCACTCGTCTTTCCAGCCAGGTGCAGACATTTACCAGGCTTCAGTTACGCAGTGGACGTACTCATTGACATGCAATTCACTGATATCTGCTCTGGACCAGGAATCTGCAAGAGAACACCATTCGTCTCGGAAGGCGCTGCTCATAAATGTCACCGTTCTCCCTGAGACTCACAATGAATGGTGACCATATTGATACACTAAGAGTTGATTTCACCAGTTGATGCAACCAATAGTTCTCCCACAGTGCACCAAAGTTAAACAGCCACTATCGTCCCGAATACAGTCAAACCCATAAATGCCAACACATATAGCAACAGTTCTCCCACAGTGCACGGTCAATGGCACACGCTGTTGCTATGGATTATCCCGCTACTGTTCAGTACTTGTCCTATCGACAGGCACGTACCGTCCTGCTGCAGTGTCCTATTGACAGGCACGTACCGTCCTGCTGCAGTGTCCTATTGACAGGCACGTACCGTCCTGTCGCAGTGTCCTATTGACAGGCACGTACCGTCCTGCCGTAGTGTCCTATTGACAGGCACGTACCGTCCTGCTGCAGTGTCCTATCGATAGGCATGTCCCGTCCTGTCGCAGTGTCCTATCAACAGGCACGTACCGTCCTGCTGCAGTGTCCTATCGACAGGCACGTACCGTCCTGCCGTAGCGCGCTGCCAATGAACTCGGCCGCGTCGATGAAGTGGACGCTGATGTTGACCTCCTGCGCGTCAGCGGCTGGCACGCTCATGAACTCGAGCCCAGCGGTGCGGTAGAAGCGTGGGTGCATGTTGACGTAACAGCCCGAGTAGACGGCGTTGTCGACGCCTTGGGCAGCGTTCAGCACGTGCGTCACGCCCAGTGATCGCAGCAGCGTCAGCGTGAACGCCGTTGCACTGCAACGGCGCATGTGGTCACGTGACACGCCACGTATCCACGTGGCCTACGTGATCAGAGTGGGAGCGAACAACTTGGCCACGTGGTCATGACGGTGGCTGACAACTCAGTTATATGTAGATACCACAGTTTATGGAAATTCAACCGAATTTTTAGGTACTTTGAAATCAGCGGAAAACCCCAGCAGCAAAACATAGCATCAAGAATCAGGTCAGTCGGCAATCAGCCGTAGTTGTCTTCCGGTGTCGCGAAAACGCACACGGCTAAACAGGCCTACCCTGCGCCTCGAGGAGATCTACACGAGGGGGGCCGCCTATGCCCGCGCGGTCCGTGACCCAGAGTTTGACGTACGCAGCGAGTGGCCGCGGCCGGCACTCACGCATCGCTGATGAAGATGCCCGGGTACACCTGGTCGTACGGCTCCGAGGGGAACGCCATGAGGCCTCGCGAGGGCGCCACCAGCAGGTCCTGCAGCTGCTGGACGGTGACCGCAGGGCGGCGCCCCCGCTGCTGCAGCCGCAACATGGCCCCGTCCGCTGCAACACATGCACACTGCGTCAGGTGCCCACTGCAACACATGTCACACTGCGTCAGGTGCCCACTGCAACACATGTACACTGCGTCAGGTGCCCACTGCAACACATGCACACTGCGTCAGGTGCCCACTGCAACACATGCACACTGCGTTAGGTGCCCACCGCAACACATGTACACTGCGTCAGGTGCCCACTGCAACACATGCACACTGCGTCAGGTGCCCACTGCAACACATGCACACTGCGTCAGGTGCCCACTGCAACACATGTACACTGCGTCAGGTGCCCACTGCAACACATGAATGCCGATATAAGGTACCCATTGCAACACACGCACAGCCTTAGGTGTATTGTCAAAGGACTTGGTTCGAGATTGAAAAGATGATAGGGAAACTATTCTGTGGCATGCTTCAAAACCCTGAAAGCATAAAGAACCTGAAAAATATCAAAGGAACATAGAGTCTCGGGCAAACGTTTTTTTTTTGGGGGCATGGTATTAATGTGCTGCTATCTATTGATAAAATTATCAACTCTTAACGGACACAAAACAAGCATGTAAAACTAAATATTTTTTGAATCACCACCGACAAAAAAATCGATTGGTATATGTTGCATTCTCTTTGTGATGTCCACAACTAATCCATGCGAGTAATCGATGCATTTGCCTGCGAAACATCGTTGTAACGCATTAAAAGCAAAACAAAAACAAAAACACTATGAACCAGTCAGGCGCGCTCAAAGAAACACAGCGTCGAAATGAGGACCAATATGCATATTGCGACACTCACTGGACGGATCTTCCAGCACATTGTGTGTGCACAGTGTATGCTGCACAGTGTATGCTGCACAGTGTATGCTGGGACGTTGAGTGGAGTGTGAATGTCTCTTGTATCGCCATCCGTCATGTTCAGCGTCAGTGGATACCCGGCGATGACTTACGGTCCCAGTTTGTGAACTCTGTGCAGGGGCAGATACAGGGGGCGCTGGGGGAATCTGCCCTCATGGAAGGTGGCGCCCCTCCGGCCTGGAAAAGGCGCCCCTTGTGAAGCTTCGAGTGCACTCGCTCCCAATCCCGCTGAACGGATTTTTCAGCCACTGGCGCCCCTCGGAGAGGAATAGGCGCCCCTTGGAAGGAAAAGGCGCCCTCCTGAGAGGAAAAGCTCCGAAGAAGGCTCCTGAGAGGACGGCTCGAGAAGTGTCCACTAGTGTTCATCCCCACCTCTGCTCAACGGATCTTCAGCCGAAGGCGCCCCTCCAAGTAATTCCGCAGTGGTACCCTCCGAATAAATGACACCCTTCCTGACAAGTGCCCCCATAACAATTCCCTGATTCACCATGCCTCTGTATAGCTCCTTGGGTCAATCTGAACAGAAGGGAGACGGAAGAGGCAAGCTTGGCCTCTGGTATCTTGCTCTGGGGCCTGCATTGGAACAAGGCAGACAGCTCTTTCGCGTGTTGCCACTCTCGTCTGCCAACATGACCAGGAGCAGAGCTTCTCGGTGAGCACGGTGGCTGTTTCGCTGCAGCGCAGGTGCTGCCATTTCTGTTAAGCACGGCTGCAGATTTGACGGAAGCACACTGCTTCTGTGGACGTTTTTGGCACCATGCTGGCGGGTGCAGTTCCATTTCCCATGAACATCGCCACACAATGGCCAACGATGAACTGGACGGGAGAGCCAGTGGCTCGGACGGCTGCACATGGTACAGAGTGCAGCAGAACTTACAGGCCAGTGTCGCCCAGCGCACGTGTTCAGTGACCCTATCCTCTTGCTGGCAGCACTCGGTGCCACATTGCCCGACCGCACGCCTCTGGTCAGGTGATTTAGCAGACTAGTCGGTGGTGAAGCGGCTAAGCTGTGCCAATGTGTCACTATCGATCGCTGCCACTTGGCCAGGCACCAGTGCAGTGTAAAGGTGACCGCCACAATTGGCCAGGCACCAGCGCAGTGTAAAGGTGACCGCCACAATTGGCCAGGCACCAGCGCAGTGTAAAGGTGACCGCCACAATTGGCCAGGCACCAGCGCAGTGTCAAGGTGACCGCCACAATTGGCCAGGCACCAGTGCAGTGTAAAGGTGACCGCCACAATTGGCCAGGCACCAGCGCAGTGTAAAGGTGACCGCCACAATTGGCCAGGCACCAGCGCAGTGTAAAGGTGACCGCCACAATTGGCCAGGCACCAGTGCAGTGTAAAGGTGACCGCCACAATTGGCCAGGCACCAGCGCAGTGTAAAGGTGACCGCCACAATTGGCCAGGCACCAGCGCAGTGTAAAGGTGACCGCCACAATTGGCCAGGCACCAGCGCAGTGTAAAGGTGACCGCCACAATTGGCCAGGCACCAGCGCAGTGTAAAGGTGACCGCCACAATTGGCCAGGCACCAGCGCAGTGTAAAGGTGACCGCCACAATTGGCCAGGCACCAGCGCAGTGTAAAGGTGACCGCCACAATTGGCCAGGCACCAGCGCAGTGTAAAGGTGACCGCCACAATTGGCCAGGCACCAGCGCAGTGTAAAGGTGACCGCCACAATTGGCCAGGCACCAGCGCAGTGTAAAGGTGACCGCCACAATTGGCCAGGCACCAGCGCAGTGTAAAGGTGACCGCCACAATTGGCCAGGCACCAGCGCAGTGTAAAGGTGACCGCCACAATTGGCCAGGCACCAGCGCAGTGTAAAGGTGACCGCCACAATTGGCCAGGCACCAGCGCAGTGTAAAGGTGACCGCCACAATTGGCCAGGCACCAGCGCAGTGTAAAGGTGACCGCCACAATTGGCCAGGCACCAGCGCAGTGTAAAGGTGACCGCCACAATTGGCCAGGCACCAGCGCAGTGTAAAGGTGACCGCCACAATTGGCCAGGCACCAGTGCAGTGTAAAGGTGACCGCCACAATTGGCCAGGCACCAGCGCAGTGTAAAGGTGACCGCCACAATTGGCCAGGCACCAGTGCAGTGTAAAGGTGACCGCTGCCACTTGGCCAGGCACCAGCGCAGTGTAAAGGTGACCGCCACAATTGCTTCCACGGCACCGGCAACAATTTTTTTGTCCAATGGGAACGCAGAATGGCTGGCCCTGTTGTGCTTCCGTTCAGCTTACTGAAGACTTCGCTCGAAATCATCAGATGCACGTGCATCAGGCTAATGAACCGGTGCACCACGGTCTCTCAACGCTTGCTGTTCACCGGCAGCGGCAATGCTGCAGTGTTGGGGCGGGTCTACTCTGTTGCCCTGGGTTGTTGCCGTGCCCATGCTCCGAAACTACCGAACCGAATTTCATCAAACCTTCACCAATCGATGCATAGGGATCGATTTACCTGGCACTTTTGAATATGGTGACTCTCATTATTACTTAAAGCTATTAAATTACCAATTAAATTGGGAACAGCCATTTTGAAAATGTTGCGATGCCCATGCTCCTAAACGGCTGGACTGAATTTCATGAAACTTTCACCAATCGATGCAGCATAGTCGATTTACTTGGGACCTTACAATATGAAGACCTTGACCCTGACCTAAGGTCGAAAAATAAGTACATCTTTATTTTCAATTGCTGCGGTGCCCGTGCTCCTAAACTACTGAACCGAAATTCATGAAACCTTCACCAATCGACGTCACATGGTGGATATACGTGTGACTTTTGAATATGGTGAGCTTGGCTTTAGGTCAAGGCCGCCAAAAAAGCACAAAACTAATTTAAGACTTTTTTCCACGCCCATGCTCAGAAACTTCTGAATAAAATTGCATAAAAACTTCGCCAATCGACGTGATGTGGTCGATATACGTGGAACCTTTGAATATGGTGACCTTGGCTTTAGGTCAAGGTCATGGAAAATGCATAAAACTATTTTAAGGGTGGTTGCGCCGCCCATGCCCCTAAACTACCGGACCAAATTTGATGAAACCTTCACCAATCGACGTTACGTGGTCGATATACTCGGCACTTTTCAATATGGTGAGCTTGGACTGAGGTCAAGGTCATCAAAAATGCATAAACCATTTTTAATTGTTGTTGCGCCGTCCATGCTCAGAAAGTACAGAACCGAACTTGATGAAACCTCCCCAATCGACGTGACGTGGTCGATATACTTCGAACTTTTCAATATGGTGACCTTGGACTCAGGTCAAGGTCATCAAAAATGCATAAAACTCTTTTTAAGTGCGGTTGCGCCGCCCATGCTCCGAAAGTACTGAACCGAATTTCATGAAACCTCCACCAATCGACGTGACGTAGTCGATACACTTGGGACTTTTCAATAAGGTGACCTCGGCCTCAGGTCAAGGTCATAACAAATGCATGAACTTCTTTTAGGCGTTGCAACAACCCTTAAATTGAGTCAAACATCTTTGGTCACCTTGACCTCAGGTCAAGGTCACGATATTTAAAAGTCGCAAGTATATCGACTACGTCACGTCGATTGGTGAAGGTTTCATGAAATTCGTTTCAGTACTTTCGGAGTACCTACGTGCGTGGCAAATTACCTAAAGACGATTTTGTGTATTTTGGTGACCTTCACCTGAAGTCAAGTTTACCATATCCAAAAGTCCCACTTATATCGACCATGTCACGTCGATTGGCGAAGGTTTCATGAATTTCGGTGCAGTATCTTAGGAGCATGGGCACCGCAACAATTGAAAATAAATTTAAAATAAATAATAAATAAACGATACGCCGAAAGTGTATCGTTTTTCTTGGTAAGAAGATACAAATTCCTGTTTCATCCAGTGTAATTTTGGTCGCTAGGGCGCCTCTTGGTGACAAATTCGAGGGAGTTCACTCAAACACACTTAAATGGGTCCATTTCGTTCCAAGGAGCGCCTCTGGCTGAATAACTATAGGGGATGCACTCGAGCCCACTGAAAGGGCGCCTTTTCCTCTGAGAGAGGTGCTTCTCGCCGAAAAATAGATGGGGATGCACTCGAGCCTTCCCGGAGTAAAACCTTTTCCCGGTCGAATGGGCTCGCAATGGCGCCCCTACGAAGAAATGGCTCCCCTTCGGCTCCCCAATGGTTCCCCCATAACAATTCCTGAACCCGCCCCTGGCAGCAGTCCCCGGCGCTGACAGGGCCGCGGCGCCGCGGACCTTTAAATGTTTAGTTTATAAAATTACATTTTTGCACATCCTCGTCTTTTTGCCGGGGCTACAACATGGTGTATGAGCCATCACCCGACGCCTAATCTTCATAGTGGGGAATAATTTTTCTCGCATACATTTTTTGGCTGCCTGTGTGATAAATACTTCTTTGAAACTATCAACGACTTGTACTATAACGACTACTTTGACTATTTCGCAGTCATGTACCTATTTAGCACGAGTGGCGACGCATGCATATTTTACATTATAATATACATAGGACAGCTAAAGCGGAGAGACATCAGAAATCGATATTTCTTAGAACAGCTACAGACACCAGGGAAGTAGTGCAGGAGTAACAAAATATTACACCTGCAGTGTATTTGGTACACGATAAATTATAACCATTTTAATTCCTTGATATCAGCGAATCAAACAGCCAGACAGAGAGTGGTGCACATTTAATGCCTTGTACTATACTATCCACTTTTAGTCCGGCTTTCTAGTTCGCAGAAACAACGTTTGCTCGCGTATGGCCAGATTTTGTTCCCAGTGCTGCTTTTCTCCTGTCCATGTGCACCGGCTTCTTTTCCTAGACAGTTGTGCATTCTCACACCCTCAGTACGACTCCAATATTGTTAGTCCACGTAGCAAATGTGTGTCTGCGATAATACAGGCAGCAAGTGTGCATCTGCATGGGTTTCGTTTGACGTTGATGAAGAGGGGCCCAATTCAATATCGACGACATTTGTTCTCCTACTTGAGTCTAGAAACGCCACGACACACGACACATGGATCGAGATCCCTTTGCATCGTTCACGACGGCTGCTTCATTTTATCCCATGCATACCATTACTAGTAGGACACTGGTACTAGTAACGGGGTTGAGGTAACAAGGATGTAATATGATCGGTTGCATGGGTGTGATATGGTCACACGCATGCCTTTTACATCTCGGTGCTGCAGTCTGGCAGTTGGTGGGATACCGAGGCAGATGGGAAATGACGGTGGCTTTCCCAAATACTTCTGATTTGTGTGTCATGTGCCTTCAGACTATTAAAGGCAGATGAGTTGAATTATTTTCTTCATCAGGGAATATTGCAACAGCCATAACACCTTCATATTCTGATGAAAAGGCACTAGAATGTGAAGCTCAGAAAGGACCTGATTTGATTTAGACTGTCAGATATAGTCAAGCCTGGCACGCATCTATTCTTTAAGGTCAAATGAGGTCATGATCGGCTGCCTCACGGCACCGTTGCTCCATCGCACCGACGAAGCCTTTGCGACCTTGAACTCTTGCCGCCCGCCGCCCGGTCGGTCAATTTGGCACCCGCACAAGTCCTATATTTACTCACGGAATACGATTTTTGGTTGCATGGGATGTGCTTATCGATTTTCAACAGTCAGAAAATTGCATTACAATGTCGCCGCCCGTTTACGAGATAACGTCAAAAACAGGAGAGGTGGCCGCAACCCCCCCTCCCCTCAGTGCGTGCGTTAAACAGCCACATTTTATACCTACATCAATCATGCAGCTCTTTGTCTCCTCCCGAAATAATTTTCATAAAACAGCACCTACGCATTAACCGGTGGGCGCGAATGATCAACTCTGGTCGAAGCGCCCTAAAGCCAAAATAACTAACTAACTAAGTGTCCGATTTTGACCAAAGTATGATCAAGCAACGTCTTTTATTTTGCTCCTCAAAATGAGTAGCCAAAGTATAGGAATTTGATACATTGTTTCTGATTTAAAAATGTTGTCGCTAGATGGCAGCAGCGCCGGAAACTTTCAAATGACCGGGAACCGGATTTTGAGCAAGTCGTTTTTCTTCTCTATAATTGGATTACGTAACCGAAAGCCGTTCATTCCCATTGACTTCACGAAGCCATCTTTCACATCAGTACCTGTCGGAGGCACCTGTATCAAATGAATATGACTTTCTTTTAATCCCACCGTCAAAAGGAAGTCATCCTCACTAGACCTAAAACTGGTTGCACAAAACTAACACAGCCTCAAATAGAGCATGACCATTATACAACACCTCTCTGCGACACTTGCAACACGACATCAAGCATAGGCCACATAGCATATCGCACATAATTTTACATAGCAGCTTTGAATATCGGCACGCCACAAAACTAGCAGGAGCATTGTAGACACCACACCACTAACACTCACTTCAACACACAATACATGCCCGTGATACACTCATACTAATAACGTAAATAGCCATCCCCGAATAGTGCCGGACGTATATGAGCCGATTCGCTTACCCATTCGACATATGTGGCTACCTAGCGTTGCCGTCGGACGTAAATGAGCCGATTTGCCTTGCAATTCATAACGCAAAACGGCTACCCAGAGATACAACGGACGTAGGCGAGCCGAATTTCCACACACCGTATTAACCTCACTGACAGCCCTGCATGAAAGCATGCCTCTACTCACCCGCTACTAACAACTAACACGAGGCGGCCGGCGCGATAGGCGGTGTGGACAATTACCTCCTTGTCCGCACGGTAAAGACACCTCGGTGCTCTTGGACAAGAGTAGGCTAATGCCAGGCACCCTGGAACAATCAACTTTCTCGTCACTCTCAAAATCACCCTCCCCACCCCAGTTACAAATTATCTTACGGAGGAGTAAAATAAAACTAACATCGTTTGAACATCCGAGCGATGTTCCCCGCCCAGTCCCGCCTTCAGCACCTCAAACGTCACATACACTATGACATAAAACTCCCTTAACGTAAATGTACGCTAGCATGGGCCTTCTTTGCAAAACACGCTCGCTTTAAAGGCGGAGCAAATGGCCTTTATGGTCCGGCACGCCTCTAAAAATCACTCCCCTCACCCACCTATATCCAGTAGCCAGAGCTGTGCTCAGGCGGCATGCATACCTGGCGCAAAACGGACGTGTTGGCTGCTTCCGAGCACACGTCAGTGGTGATGCGTAAATAGCTGGTGAGTCACCACTTAGCTCATCAGTCGCCACAACCCGGGCAGGTTTATCGCACCCTCCCGCACCCCGGCCCGTGCTGTCCTCTGTCCGCTGCAATGAGGGCCACCTACGTGTTGACACATTTTCCCCAACACGGCGATTCAGAACATTGCACATGCCCCCACTCTGGCGAATAGCTCGTTGCGTGGGGGTGTCCTCCACTGCATGAACAATTAATTTCTCCTTGACAGAGTAACTGGGCGCAAAACCACCAAATTTTAGCAAATTTTCGCACCAAATTATTGACCGCCTGGTTCCGATTCAGGGCTGGCATCTACGAACCACCTGATGGCAGCGACAAAACGTTACGCTTCGACACCAGCAGTGCGATCAGACAATTTAGTCCGCAATAATATTTCATTGAGTGTGGGAGGTGGTGCATTCTGAACGTTGCCAGGAGCGGCGGGTGCGCATTAGCATTTTTCAGACGCACCAAAATATGTTAAAGCCTTGCAATCTTTTCCACTTATCAAGTGTTCCTTTCAGTGCTATAATCAGCTATGCAATTTGAGCGTATTGAATATGAAGTGTGGATGCATCATGACAACAAGGTTTGTGATATGCCTGAAGGCATGTATTGCAATATGACAGATTAGTTTTAACTGACAATAGGTTGAACACGATGGTAAGGCTTAATATCATATCAGAGTGAAATTGTAAACGATTTTTCAACTTTTGGCATCGATGAATTGATATTCGTCGAGCGATATTCATTATGTTTCGTCTGACGAGAGAAAAACCTATGTGAAAAATTACGCTTCCCAAAACAGCAATGGGGGAAAAATATTTTATGAATGTACCCTAGGCTCTGAAACACTTCAGCTTCCTTGCAATGCTTGATTTTGACCACTGTACAGAGGTGGATCCTGAAATTTTGATCGGGGAGGTTGACACAAATTTGGGATGGTGCCATTTCTCCGGAGGTGAGCTACTGATCTTGCGGGTTTTCCATGTTTGCGGGGGTTGCACTCAAGCGTTCAACAGGGGCACATTTGTATCCCAAAGGAGTGCTTTTTCTACTCCAATGGGCGTCATAAGCTGAACAATTTGTTGCGGGGTGAAGCATAGGGTGGGCTCGAGCGGTCTGAATTGCATTTTTTTATAATCCAAGGGTGGCTTCACCTCCACGGGGTGTAGTGCACATGCCCACAGTTGCCCTCCTCTGGATCCGCCAATGTCATTGCACGAGGCTGGTTTACTTTGCTGCTACTTCCAAATGAATGCAAAAAGACGCCTCTGGACTAACTTGCAGCCATGGCATGTTCCGGCTGAGGGATAATTACGTAATGACTGGGGGATGATTACGTCTTGGTCGAGGGATAATTGCGTCTTCGCTGGGGAATGATTATGTTCTCACTGGGATATAATTGTCCCTCTGCTGTGAATGGGTGTGTCCTGGCTGAGAGATGAATGTGTCTACTGGAGATGATTGTATCCTGGCTAGGAGACATGATACCACTATATACTTCTCCAGAAACTGAGAGGTGAGTGAACTCACCTGCATCAAACGAGACGATTGAATAACCAATTAGCTGTAGTTTGGTTCGCCATTTAGCTTCTACTCTGTCTGTCGGTGTCGTCCGACAGAGACGTAGCAAAGGGCCGTCCGCCCCCCCCTCTCCCGCCCCCTTAGCAACCAAAATACACTCCTGGCTGCACCCCTATCGTCCGATCACAGGTACGTACCAGTGACTGATGTCGCACGAGAGCCAGGCCGATGTGACCCCCGAACTATCAGCGAGTTTGACGGGGTCGCGTCGCCTCAGTGACGCTGTGCCAAGGTCACGTGAGCTTCACAGTCCGACACGTGGCACGGCTTTGCGCGGGGCGCCGCTGGCCGGCGCGACAGGACCACGGACGGCGGCGGCCTGCTGTCGCCGCTCGGGATCTCGCCGGCCCGCCTCACCGCCACGGTGCCACCGCCGAGGGTCACGGCCTCAGGCGAGCTCGCCTCACGACGGTGCCGTCGGCCGCAGTCGGCGCGCAGTGGCCGACGGCGCCGACGAACCTCAGTCCACCTGGAGCGGCCCGGCGCCGCGGCTATTTCGGGCGCGGCGAATGCGCGTGGAACTGGATACAGAAGAGCCGGCGGCCGCAGCGCTTGGCGTTGGCACGGTCAGCGTCGCGAGAACAGCCGGGTGACTCACGAGATGACCTCGGCCTGTCGCCCAGCAGACCGCAGGGGGAAGGGGAACGGACATGTTACGTGGGCCACTCCATTTACACGGAGCCGCCGCACCGTTCGACAACTAAAGGAAAACCCGGCCAGATATGCGGCTCTGAACTATCATTTATAGCGATTTTTATGGTGTCATTACACCAGCAGATGTCGCAAGCATACCAAATCGCACATCTTTGAACATTTGCACACAGTTTGACTCAGTAACAATTCCATGAACATAGATAACATTACTAGTGCAAAAATAACGATGCACATGTTTTCAACTGTTATCCGAGTTTGACGACTGATACAGGTAAGGTGGATTCTGAAAATCCGGGTAAGTGAGATATGAAGCGAGAGCTAAGAATATTCTCATCGCGTTGAGCAATTCAAAAAAGCATACAATGGTTCACAATGTGCCATATTTGATCAAACAATAAGTGAGTACAATATTCGTGCAGACTTTAGTACCTCCAAGTTCCAATGAGGTTATTCTTTAATTGACACATAAGCGTACAACCAGAGACCAATACCAATGAAAACAGCAATCTTTCAACTATATGTACAGTAGACTTCAGTTGCACTTAGCTGCTCCTACACCGATAGTAACCTAACCTAACCTACACCGGAAATAATCAATCGTATCCCAATAGGGTGGTTCAGGGCAATCGGGGTGGAACGGGGAAGCCGGAGCCGAGCGTCACGACTCTCCGGCTGGCGGGGAATTCCCCTAACCGACGAGGGGACTTGTCCAGATAGATCACGCACTGAGAGTTTTCCATGGCAGAGAGATGTCCTTGCCTGCAAGAATCTGGTCAGAGTAGTTGGATTTTGCGTTCACTGAACATGGAGGTGATCGTCAGCAGAGAGGAATTAGTGGGCTCGTTAGCCAGTGCAAAAACTTTTGGACGTGGCAGTTATTATGATTGTGTGGTTAATTATAGCTTGCAGTTGGTCAAGGAGAAAATCCCCGAGGTTTGACTACCGAGTAAGTCGTCAATTGTGGACATGAAGAAGGCGATCGACTTGATTGCCAAGAACTTAAAGGTAAGTTGGTAAGTGTAAGCGAAATCATGGCAAATGCAGAACGTCAATTTGCGACTTTTCTTTCGGATGACGAGGTGTTCTGCATGTCCCTGAAGCGTAGTGACCACGTCAAGCGTGACGATGAAGCAGGACTGGCCGTGATGACGAGGCCGTGGAGGGTGCGCCGTTGACCGGCCAGAATATATGGCCAGCTTAGCGGCCGTTCTTAGCGTTGTGTGTTCTCCAATAGTTGCTCGAAAGCACAGCTATCTGCAGCTGGTGGAGGCTGCCAGGCAAAGGGCTCGTGCCGGAGGCATGAAGGATGCGACTTTCGTGCTGCGACAGGTGGGGGGGGCATCACCAGATCGGTCCAACACAATTCGCCGGTCTCTCAGAAGCTCTGAAGTGAGCCAACCCGAATGCATATCATGAGAGCAGACCTTAGCAATGTGTGTGTCAGCTTGCTTGTCTGTGCACGGCTACCGTATGAACCGCCGAGTGACGAATGCTGGGGCGAGGACAGACTAGTCAGACAGACAGACTCCAGGAAATGTTCAGTAGATCTACTGCTGGAAATGTTCAGAAGATCTACTACTGGAAATGTTCGGAAGATCTACTCGGGGGATGGAAGTGTTCACAAGATCTACTCTCGGGACTGGATGTTCAGAAGATCTACTCTTGGCCCGGAATGTTCAGAAGATCTACTCTCTATGTTAGGTTAGGTTAGGCCAGATTAGGTTGGGTTAGGTTAGGTTGGGTTAGGTTAGGTTAGGTTAGATTAGGTTAGGTTAGATTCGGTTAGGTCAGGTCAGGTCAGGTCAGGTCAGGTTTGGTTAGGTTAGGTTAGGTTAGGTTAGGTTAGGTTATAACATTCCGGGCCAAGAGTAGATCTTCTGAACATTCAGTCCCGAGAGTAGATCTTGTGAACACTTCCATCCTCCGAGTAGATCTTCTGAACATTTCCAGCAGTAGATCTTCTGAACATTTCCAGTAGTAGATCTTCTGAACACTTGAAGCCTATTTGTAGATTTTGTGAACATTCCAACCTGGGAGTAGATCTTGTGAACATTCCAACCTGAGAGTAGATCTTGTGAACACTTTCGTCTTTGAGTAGATCTTCTGAACAATTCAGGCCTGAGAGTAGATCTTGTGAACATTTCGAGCTATTCGTAGATCTTCTGAACACTTGCATTGGGGAGCAGATCTTCTGAACACTTACGGCCAATTTGTGGATCTTCTGAACACTTATGGCCAATTTGTAGATCTTCTGAACATTCAGACCTGGGAGTAGATCTTGCGAATATCTCCAAGTATTAGTAGATCTTGTGAACACTTTCGTCTTCGAGTAGATCTTTTGAACAATTTAGTCCTGGGAGTAGAACTTGTGAACACTTCCTCCTCCAAGTAGATCTTGTGAACATAGATCTTCTAAAAGTAGATCTTCTGAAAATAGATCTCCTGAACGTAGATCTTCTGAAAAGAGATCTTCTGAAAGTAGATCTTATGAGCCTGACCCGTATGTATGATTCATGAAGGTAATAGCACATAGAATAATGATTGACTGTTGAATGAATGTTACTATGGTTGTGGAATGTTAGATGACAGATGGGCTGTAACGCCCCGATCTGCCGGCTGTCTGTGTGCAGCGCGGAGCCGCCGTATCAGTATTGTCTGGAAGTATGCGCTGAGGTCAGCCAACAAGGTGCCGACGGCCGGCACGCTGACTCAGACTCGGAGCTGGCTCTGAGATCAGATGGAGGCATGTGCGAAATGGCTGATAAACCCAGGGGGGACAAACACTTTTTTACAGTCGGCGCATCACACAGTTTGTTCCATGAAAGCCTCTCTGGGCTTTTCGAAGAGCAAGCAAGGAATTATATCATTGGCTTGCGTCAAGGCGATAAATGCATTTCCTGTTCAAGTTTGGCTCCATGAAATGCACGCGAGGATAAGGGTAAATGTCAACCAAGCATTTCTTTGGGATACTGGGAGGGGGGGGGCTAATTGTCGAGGTATATGCCCCGTAGATGCACTTCGTTGTGCTGGCAAGCTATCTAGTGGTAGGACAGTATAATTTCTCTTTTTTTATCGCTTCCTCTGAAGGCTTTTGCGCACTATTTCGCTTTGCATTGTATATAGAAAGTTGCACTTTGCAGCATTACGATACCAAGGGAATGGTTTTATGCTGATTGGCACAAAATTGTCACAACCAAATGTTCGCCCTACACTGATACTCGGTAAAAACAAATTGTTCTTCCAAGCAGCGCATAGTGCGATAACTAAAATAAAATCTGGCTAGTTATGACGTTTTCGACTATTACTTAAAGCGATTTTTTTGGTGTTGCCATTACATCAACAGAGGTCGGAAGCATACCAGGTCGCAGTTTTTATGACAATTTGAAAACAGTTTGGCATAGTAACAAGTCCACGAAAATGGACAACACTGTGCATGCCAAAAAACGATGCACATGTGTACAAATGCCGTCAAAGTTTAACGACTGGGAAAAGTGTGCCGCATTCTGAAAACCCGAGTAAGTAAGGTTTGAAATGACAGTTGATAATCTTATCGCTGCGTTATGCAATTCCAAAAGGTATGGAATGGCTCACAATGTGCTATCGCTGATCAAGCAACAAGTCATTACAACATTCGTTCAAGATGTCGGTGCCTCGAAGTTACAATAGGGTTGCAAACAATTGCACAACAGTGCACAACCATAGACCAGTGTCAATGAAAACAGCGATCCTTCGACTATATGCACCGTAAGTTTCAGGTACGCCTAGATGCGACTATGCAGGCGGTGATAAATCGCATGCCGGCAGGCCGGCCCTTGGCGTTCCGGGAGGCGCGGGGTAGCCCGAGCCTGTCGCCGCGATGCTCCGGCTGGCGGGGAATTCCCCTAACCGACGAGGGGACTGAGTCCAGATAGATCACTTAGCGTTTTCCATGACAGGCAGATGTCTTTGCCTGCAAGAATTTGGTCAGAGTAGTTGGATTTTGTGTTCACTGAACATGGAGGTGAACGTCAGCAGAGAGGAATTAGTGGGCTCGCTAACCAGTGCAAAGACTTTTGGACGTGGCAGTTATTATGATTGTGTGGTTAATTATAGCTTGCAGTTGGTGAAGGAGAAAATCCCTGCGGGCTATCTTACTAGCGAGTTGTCGATTGTGGACATGAAAAAGGCGACCGACATGATTGCCAAGAACATAAAAGGGTGGGTGTCAGCGAATCAATGACAAATTCAGAAGTAAGTTTGCAACTTTTATTTCGGGGGCGATGAATTCTCTGTATCGTAGTGTAGTGTATCGTAGTGTAGTGTATCGTAGTGTTAAGCGTAGTGACCACATCGGGAGTGATGATAACGTCGGGACGGGCCGTGGTGACGAGGCTATGGAGGAAGCGTACGGACGACCGGTTAGAGTCTACTATCAGCCCCTTCTTAATGTCGGGTGTCCTCAATAATGGCTCACCAGCCATTGTTGTGGCTGGTGAGCCACACAGCTCGTGGAGGCTGCCAGGCAAAGTGCCCGTGCTGAGGGCACGAAGGATGCCGCTTTCGTGCTGCGACAGGCGGGGTATCACGGAATCGGCCCAGCAAGGTTTGCCGGTCTCTCAGAAGCTCTAAAGTGAGCCAACCCGAGTGCGTGTGAGGAGAGCGGGCGCTGGCAATGTGTGCATCACCTGACTTGCCTGGCGAATACTGCGACGGCGACAGCCTCTGCCCGCCTATAGGAAGGTGTATCAGGCCAAAACAGAGTGCTTTCCGGAATATAAATATCCGAGAGCCTTCCATGGATAGCTAAATGTAAGCTATTGTGTGTAGCTGTGGGCATATTTTGTGATGTGTTTGGTTCTGGTATTGTGTTCTTTGTATCTAAGGACGGCTACAGTATTTTAGCGTGGGTTCGGGGGAAGTACCATGCATTCGAGCATGTGTATTCTAACATGTGTATAGCTGCATCGCGGACTGAGATCTTGAATACATTCTGCGTAGCAAACACTAGAGCATATTTACGGTGCATAATGCTCGCATTATAAGCGCTAACTAATAATTATCCAACACATGAGCGCTCATGGACCTCGGGTATGACGTCATTATGAAGTCACCATGCAGGACAGGACGTTGAGCTTTTTCCACCAAGGTAGTCTTGGTACTCATGCAGGTATGTGCATAATTTGAGCTATCTACCTCAATTGGTTCCCGATATATTTGAGGGAAGCAAAATGATAGGTGCGAAATGTTCCCTGCCCTCCGGCAGGTAGGACCCCTGGTATTCCTTGGGCAAGCAATCTTTGAGAACATAGAGCCTCACAATATGTTCCAAAATCGAAGTTCTTTCGATTAAGACCAAAATCGTCCCTCAATTGGCCTACTTTGTCTCTGTTGATTTCTGGCCAGTTTTCCGAAAAGTTATCACAGTGTGCACCGGCGGAGAGAGCTTACACACTGCGTCAGTCCGCTAGCCCAGGAGGCCTGACAAAACCGACGGCTATGCAGAGGTCTGTCAGCCGGTGTTCTTGCAGGGGAGCGTGGAGCGTTACAACTCCTGAATCATTCATTAGGCGGAACATGTATTACGATCATAGCGTGACAGCTCCTGAATCATTCAACATGTATTACGATCACAGTGTGATGACTCCTGAATCATTCATTAGGCGGAACATATACTACGATCATAGCGTGATGACTCCTGAATTATTAATTAGGCGAAACATATACTACGATCACAGCGTGATGACTCCTGAATCATTCATTAGGCGAAACTATGCTACGACCACAGTGTGATAGCGGGCAGTCGGTGCATGGCTGCTGGCTGCAAGTCAAACAGCCAGATGCACACCAATCGGCGGTGTATCCAGGAGTTATCATCGAGTGGGGGAGGGTGGGGAGCAATTCTTCGGAGGGGTGCATTTGTCGGAAAAATAAACATTGAGCGAGGGGGGTGCACCCGAGCATACTGAAGCATACTCGAGTATACTCGAGCGCCTTTTCGCCTGTTGCTCTAAGAGGGAGTCTTTGGCTGAAAAATCCGTTGAGCGGCGAGAGAGGCGGGGTGCACTCGAGCATTCCAGAAGGGGACTCATTTCTGGCAGGAGGGGCGCCACCTTTCCATCAGACGGGGCACATCCCCCCCCCCCCCCCCCAGTGGCTTCTGCTGTCTACTGCCCCTGACACCTGTCGCAGATAAAATCAATGTGACTTATTTATGTACGAGGGTACGCGGTGCCACTGGTAGATCTACGCATAGACAACGCAGCTTTTCTACAAACAGGAAATATATTTGGAAAATGGTGGCTTAGACCAATCATATTGGCATGGGCATAGGAGCGGCCCAACAAATGAGCGGACAAGCCATTTTTTAGGCCAATTCTTCCCAGTCAGCAACATGTGGTTGATGATCATTTTTGGAGGGTGGTGGCCATTCCTACTCCTCCGAGATTACATCCATGCCGACATGCTCTATCCAAATACGATGCGTTCTTGGAAGATCAAGGAATCTGTGACATTTGGCCATCGCAAGCCGAAGACGTCGCTCTCTGGTGGCGTTCAACACTGTCAGTCGTCCTCCGCGCGTGTCACAAGACTGCGCGAACCAGAGGCGATTCTCGTCCATCCTCCGAGGAGCTCCCCTCGAGACAAGGCGCCCTCACACCCGCGTGGCATGACCGCCCGGCTGTGTGGTCCTTCGCCTCAACGTTCGAGTTTTAACTCGATTTAACTCTGGTTAAATCACATTTAAAACTTGATTTCCTTGTTGCTGTCAGACCGCTCGAGTCCTGATGTCCTACTAGACCCTAATTAGTCTGGCTATTAATTTGCCGATTCACTGTCTCAACGCTGATAGCCCTTATCGTGCGCTAGCGGTGTCTAAATCGTATGTACAGTTAGACGTCAGATCTATCCGCCAAGAATGCCAAGTGGGACGTATATTCTGGTGTATTAAAAAGCTGAATACCAAACCTAACCTAGCATATCTAACGTAACCTAACCTTTTTACCCCGGATAGGCTCCCATGTTAAGAGAACAAGGAGTTTGTGGGGCCAAGGCAAATATGGTGGGATCCGGACCCCACCAAAGGGATAGGAACACCTGATCCTCGTCCAGCACTAGGCTGTCGTCACATATTTCCAGAGGCGCAGCCAGGATTTTCTCAAAGTGGACAGACAAATGTCATGAAATAGATACATACCGCTTTCGAAATGAAGCGCTTCGGAGATTTCTGGCTGTCAGTGGTGAAAACATCAAAATGTATTGTTTCATCTAGTATATCCTTGGTTGCTAAGGGGATCTGGCCCTCGGATCCCCCTTGTCTGGCCGCTGCACATTGCAATCCACGTGTGTCAACATCGGCCGTGTCAGAAGCTGACAGGTCGACGCGGATGAATGCGCTCTGGTGCGCAATGACGGCATGCTGTTCGTACCGTTCGTACCACATTGTTCACGTGTCAGGGGCTTTTTAGGCACTTTTAGGCACTACACAGTCGGACGGCTTTTAGGCACGGCACTACACAGTCGGACACGTGAGACCGAAGTGTGTCCGAGCAAGGGCACACAGGTTCATATCTCCTACGCCAGTCGTCAGTAACTACTGTCTACTGCTAAAGTGACAGTAGTTACTGATGATGAGTTCAAGTGTTATGTTGCTGAGGACGAACGGATTTTGTTTGCATTACGGAGGCATGAGTCAGTGAAGGGTATTTGGGGATAACTTGCAGGACTATGAGATCCAGGGATACAATATATTTTCGTGCAATAGGGGTCCAGCAGTGAAAGGGGGTGGTGTAATGCTCTATGTGAATAGCTTATTCAGTTCCCAAAAAGTAGCAGATGGGGTAGAAAAATGTGACTGGAATCCATTTGGATTGATGTTGCTGTGGGAAAAGGCAACAGCAATAAACTGAGGATAGGAGCTTTGTACCGATCAGGAACCTTGCCGCATTCTCAGCAACTGGAGCTCGATAAGGTGATTTGCGAGGAAATCAGTAGAAACTTTCGGAGGAAATGCCTTATTCTTCGTGACTTTAACACGCGCCCTGGAGGGCCTCTGAAAATTACGCGCACTGGAGGGGGGGAGAGGATTCTGCCCCCCTAAGATCTCGGCTCCTAATAAACCTGAAGGAACACAATTCGCAGGGTGGATGGGTACGGTAGTGAACTCTATGGTGTCCAAATTGCATGACCTTAGGTCCATATATTCAAGGTCAAATGAGGTCACATTTGTCAAAGATTTCTTGTTTTGCGTGGCTTGGCTTGTCATTATTATGGATCGCTGTGATTGTGTTTAAATGCTCCAAAATGGGCATCAATGGCATTATTAATGATGCAATACAGATGCTAGACCCGACATTTGACCTCAGGTCACCTATATAGCAGCACTTTATCAGGTCAGTTTCCTGTTCCAGTTACCGGAACTGGGCCGCCCGCCCGACTGCTCCGTCGGGCAGCTCGGCGCAATCGGCTTCGCGAAGAAAGGTTGGTTGGTTATTGGTTTTACGACACGTCGACCGTTGAGTCATGTAGCGTGGCCAATCTCTCACGCCGATTGGTCGCGGGCGAAGAGTAGCGACAGGTGAGACTCGAACCCACAACCTTTCGATTGTGAGACGAGCATCTTACCCCTAGACCACTCGTCCCCTCGCGAAGAAAGGAGTGAAGTACATTAATAAAGTATGGAAACGCAATGACAAACAGTACAAATGACAAACAGTAGTGCATTTATGACAACATTCCAGTTGACCAAGTTTGGCTTCATTGACCTGTCATGAACTTGACCTGACTTGACATCGGTGACCTAACATGATCTTGAAACTATATAGTATATCAATATACATCAAACAAGTCGCTAGTGTTGCCAAGAACACTTCCCTTTTGCGGATATACGCGCATCAGCGCATCAGCGCCGATTTTTGTGGTCTGGCGCTAATTATATTTTTTGTTTAAACTTTAACAGCCCTAACTCGAAAAACAAAAATCGTCCGATTTCCATTTTTCTTGGTTTAAACGACGCGCCGGTCATTTCTAAGCAGGTACGCGGAAAATCGCGTATATCGACCGGTAAAATCTGCAGTTAAGTACGAAAAACCGGAGGGGTGGGCGGATTTTGCCCCCCCCCCTTCAGTGCGCGTGTTAATCTAAAAGGATATGAAAATGTTGGTGTTGACTCCCCATCATGTAAACTGTTTAGGAAATGTCTTGAAGAGGACCTGTTCTTACACCAGTTTGTAACGGAACCAACTAGGCAGGGCTCATTCTTGGACCTTGTCTTCTCAGATTTAAGTGATTTTGTTCAAGACTTGACTGTAGGAGAAACTCTGGTTGGAAGTGACCATAACATAGTGAGATTCAACACACAAGTAGAGGGCACAATCAAGGATAATTTGGCAAAGGTTCCAACTTTTAACAGGGCAGACTTTGACGGCATGAGAGCGACTTTAAGTGCCATAGAATGGGAAGAAGAATTATCCAATTTAAATGCCTATGAAATCAAGGGCGTCGCCACCGGGGGGAGGCAGGGGGCAGTCGCCCCCCTGTCGCGAGACTGGGGGGGGCGCCGCCCCCTGAAATTTGAGGAGGCCCCTATCCGGAAATGCACTGGAAAAAAGTGAGCAAGGAGGCCGACGAGACATGAGAGGAGGCCTCCAAGACGTGAGAGGAGGCCCCTAATTCGAAGAAGGAGTCACGTAAGAGAAGATAGCAGGCCCTAGAAATCAAGAGAGTGCCAACAATTGGCACGGAGGCCCCCAGGAATGCAAAGGAGGCCCCCAGGATTGAAAAGGAGGCCCCAGTGATTACAAAGGAGGCCCCCAGGATTGTAAAGGAGACCCACAGGATTGCAAAGGAGGCCTCCAGGATTGCAAAGGAGGCCCCGTGATTACGAAGGAGGCCCCCAGGATTGCAAAGGAGGCCCCCAGGATTGCAAAGGAGGCCCCCAGGATTGCAAAGGAGGCCCCCAGAATTGCGAAGGAGGCCCCCAGGATTGGAAAGCAGGCCTCCAGGATTGCAAAGGAGGCCTCCAGGATTACAAAGGAGGCCCCCAGGATTGCGAAGGAGGGCCCCAGGATTGCAAAGGAGGCCCCCATGATTACAAAGGAGGCCCCCATGATTGCAAAGGAGGCCCCATGATTGCAAAGTAAACCACAGGATTGCGAATGATGCCTCCAGGCTAGCGAAGGATGCCTCCAGGCTAGCGAAGGAGGCCCCCAGGATTGCAAAGGAGGCCCCATGATTGCAAAGGAGGTCCCCAGGATTGCGATGGAGGCCCCCAGGATCGCAAAGGAGGCCTCCAGGATTGCAAAGGAGGCCCCCAGGATTGCAAAGGAGGCTCCCGTGATTACAAAGGAGGCCTCCAGGATTGCAAAGGAGGCCCACAGGATTATCAAGGAGGCCCCCTGGATTGCAAAGGAGGCCTACAGGATTGTCAAGGAGGCTATCACATCAAATATATATCACATGAAGACCTTTAAGAAAATAGAACTCGATGTCCAAAAGTTCACACCGAGACTCGATCGAATGGACCCCAGCACCGGAAAATTAAGAACAGTTCCGGAAAAAAATACCCGGAGGGCTTTTATACTCCGAAAGGTGCCATCGGCTGAACAAAAAACTCCTTCGGTGGCCGCAGTGGCATATCAAAGGGGCAAATGCCCTTCCCTCCTAAGAGGGATATGCTCCCAAGAATCGAGCCGAGGCCCCCAAAAGTCGCGCTGGGGCCACAAAAATTCGCGCCGGTCCACCAGAATTCGCGTAGGGGCTCCAAGTAAATGCGGCGGGCCCCAGAAAACTCGCTCCGAGGCCCGACATTCTGCAACAGGAACCGCCAAGATCGCGTTGGGGCCACAGCTAAGTACAACGCGCCCCGCAAACTCGAACCGGTCCCACAAAATATCGCGCTCGGACCCATAATTCCCATCGGTAGTACCACAAATTTGGTCTGGGCATCAAAAATTCCCGTCGGGGCTGCCAACAATTGGCGTCTAGGGCTCCACATAAGTACCGTGTGACCCCCAAAGTCGCATCGGTATCCGAAAAAGAAAGCCGGAGCCCTTCAAAATAAGGAGGGATTCCAAAAAAAGTCCGGGTCAGGAAAATGGTTCTGGAGCACCGAACATATCATCAGATGCCTTGAAAAATCGCGTACGGCATCGAAAAACATACCGGAGCTCGAAGAAAATCGAGGTGAGATGGAAAAACATGGCGCCAGGGACTCGAAAAATCATGCCGAGATCCGGAATTTAAAGAAAATTCAGAAGAGGTCCACAAAAATCGCGTTGACCCCAGATAACTGGCGTTGGGTCCCCGGAACCACGCGCCTGGGCGCGATAAGTTGCGCTAAGACCCAGAAATATCGCACCGAAGACCCAAAATCGTACTGGGCCCCACAAATGTGCGTCAGAAGCCCCAAATAAACACAGCGGGACCCTAAGAGCACAACGGGGACCGAAAATGTAACTGGCCCTCCAAAGCGCAGTCTCGCAAAAAGCGACAGGGCCCTAAAACATGCGTTGCAGCCATAAATAAATATAGCGGGAACTCGAAGCCACGTGACATCGCATACTAGAAACTCCCTTTTATGCCAGAATACTGCTGAATTATATTCCGGTTTTGGACTATCCAGGTAAATGTACTGAATATGGTGCTTTTCATTTTTGCACGATTATGGCGCTTTTCCCACGATTTACTTCCCCGCCGTTTGTAAAGCATATTAATTGAAGCTTCAAGGTTTTTATCGTGTTTGTTTGTTCCCGTGCAGTGGTTTTGAAGCAAAAGGTACCATCATTTGAATTAACTTAGCAAAAACTGACCTCGGTTGATATTGCTGGAGAACATACATCTGAAATAATTTATGTCAATTAAGACCGTATACAATGTCAACTTTTCGTCCTGTCATTGATATCATTGACGTCAGCTTTCCGTTCTGGCCGAAATATTGTGATTAATGCCAACTTATCATGTGCGTTGGTCTCCTATCAATTATCATATTGTTCCAGTTATGCTATGTGCAATCATGGCCATACATACTGTGCCACACACCAACTTGTGCACAATTCGGTAATTGCTTGCCTATTGCATCATAACTGGGTAATAGTTACTGGAGAAGCAACGCTGAATATTACTCATAACCAGGGTTGTCCAGGTCATTATTTTCATGGTATATTTGTGCTTTTACGTAATATTTGATTTCTTGACATGTATTTTTATAATGCAATGTTGATGAATGTGGTTATCATCTGAGCACTCTCAGCTTTCCTGTATGAGATATGATTTGTATTGGGTCATTTAAGGTTTATTGTTGAAGTTTGGAGTCATGGTGACATTGTTTGATATCACAAGCTACATTTTATACACTTTTACGTAGGTAAAGCTAAAATGAGATAAGGATAAGCTTGGTGCTTATTTAACTTGTTCAATTTTTAGATGATTTTCGAAATTTTCGAAACATTTTTCCCAAAAGATGTCCGGCTAGCAGGGGTGTCGATTTTAGAAAAACATTGGGGGGGGGGCGAAGTGCCAACGCACTAGACAACCCCCCCCACCCAAACGGATTTAGCCCACTATATTTTCAGATATCGGAAATTCTGATTTTTTATTCGACGATGTGTATGTCTATGTTTATTCAGCGTCCTCACCAACGGGGAAAATCGTCCAATAACTGGTGAAGTCACATAATTAAAAGAGCAGTGCTCAGTACATGTCAACATAACAACTCTTGGTTGGTTATTGGTTCTACGACACGTCGACCGTTGAGTCATATAGCGTCGCCAATCTCTCACGCCGATTGGTCGCGGGCGAAGAGTAGCAACGCCGGTTCTCTCCTGACAGCGGGGCACCCATTCCCTTCTTCCCTCTGAACGAAAGTTGCTTGGGTGGGACCCAGATCGCCACTGTTACTGTCGGCACCACCAGCCGCTAACGCATCCGCGCCGAGGTCCCCACTTTCCCCAACGACGCCAGTTCGGAGAGCGGTGCCTCCGGAGGAAGGATGTGAATCCCCTGCGCCTCCAGATTCCAGCACGCCAAGTCGGAATATGCCACATCGAACGGGTGGTGTGGGTGACTCAACCCCGGACGCCGGGGCGAGCGGCTCGCCGAAGCCCTGCCTCGCATCATCCACACTCAAGTCGCGTCTTGCTGGTGTGTCTGTTACGCCAGCTGTACATCCAGGCACTGCATCCCTAGTCACCTAAGCGGTCGTTGGTTGCAGCCTGTTATGATGCACTAGAATCGCCTGTCTGCTCCCGTGCAGGCGTATCCAGTAATTGACCTCACCAACTCGGTTTCTCTCCAGGTCCCTTTGTCCCTTCCGGGATCACATCCTCCCAGCTTACTCCTCACGGCCTTTGACTGGGTCCGGGTCCCCCATAGCCCCTCGGGTGGACCCGCGAGTTTCCCCGAATACCTGCCACACACTCCTGGCACGTGCCCCTGGCAGCCGCACTTCGGGCACCCAACATCTCGCCTGTCACAGTTATACCTCATGTGACCAGGCTGGTCACAGGCGTGACACTCGCGGCCTACGCACAGGTCCACTAGACCTGAGTCCAGTCTGGACTCGGAGCTCAAGTTCGGCTACCCTCCTCTCATAGTCGTCTACAAATCTCTGCATCGAGCCATCTCCGTCGAAACTTGGCATACCAACGATCGTAAACCTGGGTTCCATTCTGCTAGTACCTACTGGGCTTCAACTAGACAACAGACTTGTGAACACAGCTTATAACTCATCACTCGACACTTCCAATATTCAAACGAATCTGGCTCGACTTGATCCCACCGCTGCCACCAATTGTAGTCGCTGGGTCCGAATTCCAAACACGTATGACCGATTTCGAGTTCACACCGCGCGGGCGGACCGCACGTGCGCCCGCGGTCAGCTTTATTCTCACTCTCCCCGCGGCCGGGGTGTTTCGGCGCGAAACCAACAAGCCAATGGGAAGGCACACGTCGCCAAGGCGACGCGCGGAACCATGACGTCACCCGTCTACAGATATACACCAGCGCTGCTGCCTGTGTATATCGACGCCTGCGTAGATTACGCAGGCGAGCGGCTCTGTGTAAATGACGAGATTTGCGTCGATATACACTGAAGTCACCTCCTGTGTAAATCGACGTCCGCGTAGGCTTACGCAGAGCAACAGCTGAGTGTATATCGACGGGCGCGTCGATTTATACGCGTCTTTTAGTATTAGTACCCATCCTTTTGTGGGGGCCATGGCCCCCCCCCCAATGCTGATCTTGGCCCCCCCAATGTTGATTTGGGCCCCCCAATAACCCATGCTATTTTTATGCTGATAAAAAGCTAAAGGAAAAAAAGACGAAAAACACTGTGTTAGGTACATAGAAAACTTAGTTGATGTTAACCAGCACATTTTGTACTGAAAAAGAACAGATTTGGACTAGATAGTGGAGTGAGCAGGGGCGTCGATTTGTATCCTTTTGTGGGGGCCGTGGCCCCACCAATGTTGATCTTGGCCCCCCAATGTTGATTTGGGCCCCCCCAATAACCCATGCTATTTTTATGCTGATAAAAAGCTAAAGGAAAAAAAGAAGAAAAACACTGTTAGGTAAATAGAAAACTTAGTTGATGTTAACCAGCACATTTTGTACTGAAAAAAAAAACAGATTTGAACTAGATAGTGGAGTGAGCAGGGGCGTCGATTTGTATCCTTTTGTGGGGGCCGTGGCCCCACCAATGTTGATCTTGGCCCCCAATGTTGAATTGCCCCCCCCAATAACCTATGCTATTTTATGCTGATAAGAAAGCTAAAGGGAAAAAATGAAAAACACCATGCTAGGTAAGTAGAAACATTGATGTTAACCAGCACATTTTGTACTGAAAAGAAACAGATTTGGATTAGATAGTGGACTGACCCTCCACCTTTTGCTGAAAAATGTAAAATTGTGTGCAAAAACAAACAAAATAGCTGAAATTCCCTCCACTGTGGAAGTACAGCTTACATCATAAAATGTCGAGATTAGCGATGCTGATGCGTTTTAAACCAGATTTTCTGAAAGAAAATTTGCTAAGCAACTAAACACCAATTGCATGGTCATACTGATGTTTGTACACACCAGCAGGGGTGTTGATTTGTATCCTTTAGTGGGGGCCATGGCCCCACCAATGTTGATCTTGGCCCCCCCCCAATGTTGATTTGGGCCCTGCCCTCAATAACCTATGCTATTTTTATGCTGATAAAAAAGTGAAAGGAAAAAAGAAGAAAAAAAACACTGCTAGGTACATAGAAAATGTAGTTGATGTTAACCAGCACATTTTGTACTGAAAGGAAACAGATTTGGATTACATAGTGGGCTGACTCTCCACCTTTTGCTATGAAATTCAAAATTGAGTGCAAAAAAAAATAGCTGGACTTCCCTCCCCTGTGGAAGGACAGCTTACATCATAAAATGTTAAGAATAGCTGATGCTAATGCATTTTAAACCAGAATGTTCAACAAACAAAAAAATGTTCAGCCACAAAACAACAATTGCATTGTCATACTGATGTTTGTATACACCACCAATGGCAAAACCACATGCATATGGAGCTTGAATAAGGTTCATTCCATTCTCACTTTCCAGTCATTGTCAAACTTGCATACCAGTGAGTGAACCAGTGAACAACAATCAGTTATCATTGAGATTGTGGATATACAAACTAGAATTATCTTCGGTATTTCTGTCTTAAAGGGTGTTTTTGGAATTTTTGGATTTTTTTCTTCGGAATACTATGTTTATTAACGTGGTTCGGAAGATGCGATCATTCGTTTTCTCCGTAAATGCCTACGTCTCGGTTAATCTTAGCGATAATATCTATAATGCGCCATATATGCCACACCGCTGTTGTTTGTTGCATAATTTATCCATCCCTCACCTGGCACTTCTCAGACGTGATTAAAGGGACATTCAACACTTCACGCAGTTGATTCAACACTTTTTCACGTTGAAAATGCTTAATTTCCGCCTCTTTGACACATAGATGACACCACCATTATTTCACCGCAACGCCGAAAAAAAACTAAGCAGAACACGGCTTGCGGTCGTGATGTACGGATGACGTCACGATAAATATTACGCTTGTTTTTAAATTATAATATATGAGTTTATATTAGTTTAGATAAGAGTAGATTGTATTACGTTTGGTTAGGTTAGGTTAGGTTAGGTTTTCCTATTTAATTATTAATTATCATACTGCTTGTTGGAAGTCGTGAGGAAAGACGACGAGACGGAGCCGAGCCGAGCCGACTCTTTTAAATATCACGTCGCGGTCCGTCACGATAAACATTACGCTTGTGTTTTTAAATTAAAATATATGAGTTTATATTAGTTTAGATAAGAGTAGATTGTATTATGTTAGGTTAGGTTAGGTTAGGTTAGATTTTCCTATTTAATTATGAATTATCATACTATTTGTTGGAAGTCGTGAGGATAGACGAGACCGGGGTCACAGGGGTCACTTTGAGGTCAACAGTTCGAAAATGGCTTCGGTGTGTGTAGGTTGTGATCCAGTGCCATATGATATAATCAAACTTTGCTATAAGGACAACCAAGCGAGCTTAAACTTCCTTAGACGCCACGGAGTTCTTCCTGCCGGAGTTGTCTGCTCTAAGTGTTCCAAGGCCTGCAGGTTGCAGGAGAGTAGGCATCGGTGGGAGTGCACCGAGACGTTTCGTGTCGCCAGAAGGAAGGAGAAGAAGAGGTGTGGGTTCGTCACAAGCGACTACAAAGGAACTTTTCTCGACGGAACCCGCCTGGAACCGTGGCAAGTTGTGTGTTTTATTAATCTGTGGTTAGATAAAGCCGGGACCATCTCATTAAGGTATGTGAACGTTTGTAGCGTTAGCCAATCAAAGCCTCAGTGCCATGCCTATGACGTCATCATACCCTACCGACGTGACTATGACGTCATCGTTCAAATTGAAAAGTAAGCATTTACGGAGAAAACGAGTGATCGCATCTTCCGAATCACGTTCATAAACACAGTATTCCGGAGAAAAAAAATCCTAAAATTGCTCAAACACCGTTTAAGAAAAATTTACCTTATCTTCAACAGCCCACCCATCACACCATCAGCTTGATATTTACCTGGTGCCTACCTAGGTACCTACATGCCCAGTGACAATGTGGATATTCTTTTTCTTTCTGCCATAGCGTTGTTTACACTAGATATGTAACCGAATGTGCCGCATATCGGCAGGAAATGTCGCACTGTTCAAATATACCACTGGAGATGGATGCAACGTTTTGATGACGTCACAAACAGTCACAGTGTACGACTTATTCGCCCTTCGGGAAACCGGGCGATGTTGCAACATTACATATGACTCAGTGCAGCGTGAAACTGCCATGAGACCATCGCAGTGGCTTCAGATCATCAGAACCTCTTCAAATAGATCCATATGCATGCATTCAATTTTGATATGGGGAATCCAAGTCTCAAACTGAACCAACGAGAGCCATGTGTGAGCCAATCTGCCAGCTTATGACACCATGAAAGACAAAACTCAGCAATAAGCTGCATGGACACTGCATTATAATTGATATTCCTGAGCAATATGTACTAAGTTATGGCGCACATGACTTCCAAAGCAAACCTTAAAAGTTTCACCAAAGTTAGCCTTCAAGCCTTGGTGACGTCACAGCTTTTTCCTCATATATTGCAGAAATTGGTAGCATCAGGCATGTTTCAATTTCGCTGCGCATGGGGGGGGGGAGAGTGATTTTTAGGCGTGCCGGACCATAAAGGTCATTTGCGCCGCCTCTAAAGCGAGTACGTTACATGCCTGTCTATAATAGCGAGTGTTTGCTATCAAGGTGCAGGCAGGTGAAGATTTACGTTAAGGGAATTTTACGTTATAGTTTGTGTGATATTTTAGGTGCTGAAGGCGGGGGCTGATATGGGGACATGTCTAAATGGTTTTAATTTTACTTTGCTCCTCCACAAAATAATTTGTAGTTTTGGTGGGGGTGGGGCTGCGCATGCGACGTGCGAAGCTTATGCATTGCCCATATAGTTTTGCACGTTACATGATTTTTTCTCGACAAAATGGAGGACTACCAGGGGGGGTCGATTTGTATCCTTTTGTGGGGACCATGGCCCCACCAATGTTGATCTTGGCCCCCGAAATGTTGATTTGCCCCCCCCCCCCAATAACCTATGCTATTTTATGCTGATAAGAAAGCTAAAGGGAAAAAATGAAAAAAATAGCATGCTAACTAGAAAGATTGATGTTAACCAGCACATTTTGTACTGAGTAGAAACAGAGTTGGATTAGATAGTGGACTGACTCTCCACCTTTTGCTGAAAAATGTAAAATTTTGTGCAAAAAAACAAACAAAATAGCAGTATTTCCCTCCACTGTGGAAGCACAGCTTACATCATAAAACGTTGAAATAAGCAATGCTGATGCATTTTAAACCAGGTTGTCTGGAGAAAAAAATCCGCTAAGCAACTAAACAACAATTGCATGGTCATACTGAAGTTGGTACACACCACCAATGGCAAAACCACATGCATATGGAGCTTGAACATCATTAATTCCATTCTCAATTTCCAGTCATTGTCAAACTTGCATGCAAATCATGGTTATCATTGATATTGCGCAACCAGGGGGGGGGGCCAAGGGGCCATGGACCCCCCGAATTTTTTTCGGGCCCGGTCCGAGCCAGGGGCCCGCGAAGCGGGCCCCTGGCTCGGAGTGGGCCACCCTACTCAGAGCCCTGGCTAGGGGCCCGCGAAGCAGATCTGTGGCTCGAATCAGGGGCCCTTTGAACCAACTGAAAATCTGGGGGCCCGTTTTAACCAGGGCCCGCCTCGAACCGGGGCCCATTTTGATTCAGGGGCCCGCATTGAACCAATAGCCCGCTTAGAACCAGGGGCCCGCTTCAACCTGGGGCCCTGTCTTGAACCAGGGGCTCTCTGGAACCAGGGGCCCGCTTCGAACCGGGCCCACTTTGATCCAGGGGCCCACATTGAACCAATAGCCCGCTTAGAACCAGGGGCCCGCTTTTACCTGGGGCCCGCCTCGTTTTAGTTTTTACAAACATAGGGGCACGCTCAAAAGTAAGTGCATGTTTTCCGCAGACTTTTTAAAAACATGAGGGGGGCCCGCTTGCGAGGGGGCCCGCTCTCCAACCGTGGCCCCCCGAACTGAAATCCTGGTTGCGCCACTGATATTGTGGATATACAAACTATAATTATATTCAGCAACCTACCCATCACACCATCAGCTTGATATTTACCAAGGTACCTACCTACCTACATACCCAATGACAATGTGCATTGATATTGATATGGGGCTATCCAATCTCAAACTAAACCAACAAAAGCCACGTTTGAGCCAATCTGCCAGCCTATGAAAACACGAGAGCAAAGTCAGCAAGAAGCCGTATAGACACCTCATTATAATTGATATTCCTGAAGAAAACAATGGTTAGTAAGCTATTGCCACACATGACTTCCTAAACAAACCCTAAAGAGTCATACAAGACCAGTGTCTGGTAGCGGCCAAGGCCTGTAGCGGCATTAAATGCCCACCCCCCACGATAATATTACCTTAGAAGGTACACCAAGATTCGCCTTCAAGATTTTGTGACGTCATAGCTTTTTTCTCTTATATTGCAGATATTGGTAGCATCAGGCGTGTTTCAATTTCACTGCGCATGAGAGCAACACATCCTCGAAAAGGTTTCGTAGGTATATTTACTAAGAGGGGAAGTGAGTTTAGTAGGAATGTTTACTAAACTTCCGGAACTTTAGTAGGTATAATTACTAAACTTGCCTACGGAGATACATACAGTGTGACCGGAAATGAGGACGTGAAAGAGGTGGGTGTTATCCTCTCTCTCTTAGTATTTTCATAGCCGTGGCCGCCGTGGCTTTTCTTGCATAAGTAAATACGGCCGGCCGCGGGTACTCGCTGTCACGTTTCTTAATCCGCAGTTTTGTGGTTGTTCCAGTCGGATTCGGTAGATGCAGGTGAGTAGGTTGGTGTAGTCTCGCAGTTGTTCTCAGTTTGTGCTTTTTTAGGTACCTACCTACCTATATAGGTAAATGTACCAATGTGAAACCAGATATCAAAGAACGCACCAACTTCGTACCTAGGAAGGTAGGTACCTAGGCACCTGGTTAGGTTCCTAGGCACCCGGGTAGGTTTCTAGGTAGCCGGGTTGGTTCCTAGGCACCCGGGTAGGTTCCTAGGCACCCGGGTAGGTTCCTAGGCACCCGGGTAGGTTCCTAGCCATCCGGGTAGGTTCCTAGGCACCCGTGTATGTTCCTAGGTAGCCGGGTAGATTCCTAGGCATCCAGGTAGGTTCCTAGGCACCCGGGTAGGTCCCTAGGCACCCGAGTAGATCCTTAGGCACTATGGTATGTCCATAGGCACCTGGTGTAGGTACCTAGGCACATGGGTGGGTATCTAGGCACACAGGTAGGTGCCTAGGCACCCAGGTAGGTACCTAGGCACCAGGTAGGTGCCTAGGCACCCAGGTAGGTACCTAGGCACCCAGGTAGGTACATAGGTACCTAGGCACCCGTGTAGGTACCTATGCACCCAGGTAGGTACATAGGCACCCAGGTAGGTACCTAGGCACCCGGGTAGCTACCTAGGCATCCAGGTAGGTACATAGGCACCTGGGTAGGTACCTAGGCAACTGGGTACATACCTAGGCACACAGGTATGTACATAGGCACCCAGGTAGGTGCCTAGGCACCCATGTATGTACCTAGGCACCCAGGTACATACCTGGGCAACCAGGTACATACCTAGGCACCTGGGTAGGTATCTAGGCACCCAGGTACCTGGTACCTGGGTACCTAGATACCTACCTATCTAGGCACCTAGGTACCTGGGCACATGTGAATTTGTTTTATAGGGTGTTTTTGCTTGTTTTTGTATTTATCTTTGGATTACCATGTTTATGAATGTGATGATGATAGGATTTATTTTATGTGTGAATAAAAAAAAATTGAAACACTTCCCAATTAAAAAAATGTAAACCAGCCTAACCTAGCCAAACCTGACACATTTGTTTGCTTTATGGAGGAAATGTGTGTCAAAACTTTTCTTCCTACCACCTTATAGCACAATAATAACTGAAAGTTTACCAAAAATAATGAAAAAAAAACTCTAATTTTGGCCACAGTAGCTCGGTTGGTGGAGTATCAGACTTTCGATCCCAAGATTGTTGGTTCAAATCTTGCCACCCGCAGTATTACTGAATCCATAGGCAACCAATCAGTGAGAGGCTGGAGACGCTATATGACCTAGTGGTTGAATGTGTTGTCAAAGAATCCAGGGTTCTTTAAAAAAGGATTTTTTTCTTTCAAACAGCTTGGGTTAAGCAAGGCTGAGTTAGTTTTTTTCATGTTGAGAATTACCAGAACATAACTTGCTTGATATTTTTTTTTTTTTTTTTTCTTGTTCTCCAAAGTTTTGCTAGTTTGTTCTAAGTTAGGTTATGTTCCATTTGTGTTTTATTTGTTTAACATTTCTTTTTATGCTATGTTACCTAACTCAACACTGCCTTTTTGGATTATTTTGCTAGCAAACTGAAAAGTAAGCATTCGCACAGAAAATAATTGGTCCCACCATTTTAGCCACATTCATAAACATGGTATACCAAAGACAAATTCCCAAAACTAAAAAATGATGCCTTATACTGCAAATTTACCTAGGCACCTAGGTAAGTAAGCCTAAGTTGAAGTGTGCCTACCTACTGTAGCATGCAGACTTGTGCTCTACCCAATTTCTTTTAGTCGACTCACATGTGACTCATAGATCTTGATACCTGATTCAACTCATGATTCAGAGCAGGTCAAAATTATTTGATTGGCTCAATTCAGACTCAGAGCCCGCAAAGTATGACTTGGCTTGCAACTCAAACAGACTGACATATATTTGTATCAATTCAGATCCGACTCACTGGTATCAGACTCAGGAGCCATATGATTGTGTGCACTATATATATATATATATATATATATATATATATATATATATATATATATATATATGTGTGTATGTGTACGCATATGCATACATTATACATGTGTGCATATATAAATATATATAGATGTTTAGATGCATACATGTATATATATATGCGTATATATTGTTTTGTGATGCCGTACAACAAGCAACGTCGAATGACATCCATGTTCTATAAATTTAAGTCATAGGGAAGAAAGGTGAGGTCATCAAAGCACTCAATCAGACATTTGAACTTTACATGTCTTGACTTGAAATGCTACTCGAGTGTTCACCACAGGCTACCGCTTGATACCAGATTTGATGTTCATGATGTTAGGAACATCATGGCTATCAAGGATGCAGCACATCAAATTACATGGCCCTGAATGTCGCAGTTTGACCCCAGGTCACCAAGGTTGGTTTTACCACTAGAGCATGTCACTATAAGTATCTCAGATGATAAATTATGTATATATATATGAATATATATATGAATATATATATGAATATATATATGAATATATATGAATATATTTATGAATATAAATATGAATATATATATATGAATATATATATGAATATATATATGAATATATATATGAATATATATATGAATATATATATGAATATATATATGAATATATATATGAATATATATATGAATATACATATGAATATACATATGAATATATATATGAATATATATATTAATATATATATGAATATATATATGAATATATATATGAACATATATATGAACATATAAATGAACATATATATGAACATATATATGAACATATATATGAATATATATGAATATATATATGAATATATATATGAATATATATATGAATATATATATGAATATATATATGACTATATATATGAATGTATATATATATATATATATATACATATATACATATTAGCCGGGTCCAAAAAAGGAAAGTTGAAAAATTGTTAGCTCCACAAGTTTTATTTTGTTACACTGTTCATAAATAACATATAGACCAATTTTCAGGAATTATCGTTTAATTTTAGGGGTCGCGTAAAAGGGTGTCTTTTTCCGACAGATGAGAAACTGAAGGGATGCTAATTTTTGTTCTTCTCTCGCATAGCATAGCTCCTATTTTCTATGAAAACAAAATAACCTTAATAAATAATAATGCTTCATCGTGCCAACTTGAATGACTAAATGAGGTGGGACTTCAACCTGTCCCTCTACAATTCAGCATCTACCCTCTTTCATCAGTCCCCCCTTGGTCGGAGCAGGGAGGCGGCGCCGGTGATTAGCCACGAGGCAGAGTAGGTATTGTTTCTGCTCTTCATCCTTGGTCAGCGATGTGTTGAAGGTGTGGATGAGAGAAACGGCTCCTTCTGCTGCATCGTTAACGACATTCAAAGAACCCGCAGACTTCGGGTTGAGGTATTCCCGCATGAACTCTCCATGAACTTCCTCACACAGGAATCCAACCGCAGGGTAGGGATCCCTGCCCTCGTCCAGATGGCACAGCAGGCTTCACGGGTCTTCTTGAAGCTTTCCGGGAAAGGCAATTTCTGCTTCAGGTGAAAGAATTGTGACATGCGAAGTACTTCACCTCGCGTTGGAAGCCGTGCAGTTGAGAAAAACTCAAGGGGACTCCATAATAACCACCATTCTGGTCCACTTAGCGTACTCGGTGCTGAGGAGGCCATCTGCAAAAGAGAGAAACCAAAGATGAGATTTTGCGCGACCTCTAAATATGCATGACATCGTCCAAAATTTGGCACACAATACAGGCACATATAGTGGAATAAAAATAAACTTGTGAAGCGCACTTCCTTGAAACTTTTAAAATCACCATGTATGTTTGGACCAGGCTAATATATATATATATATATATATATATATATATATATATATATATATATATATATATATACATATATACTTATATTCATGTATGTATGTATGTATGTGTATATATAATTCTCTGATTTCATTAGACACAGGTAAGTATCCTTTCCCATCAATAATACTTACTTGTAGTTATTTTCATTGGTTTTTTGTAAATATCTTCAGTACCCCTCATTCTTTATTGACTGGCAGCTGATAATTTGACAATTGTAATGCTAAGCATGAATAATTATGCTGTGTTTTTACTCTCTACTTTGTGTCATGGCATAGTATACACGAAGTATCGGAAGTATATGTATCGGATACATGTTTAAATCATTTGTTCATAACTTGCATTTTAGTCATCAGACTCAAATGACTAAAGACTCAAATCACAAGACTAAAATGACATGCCTTGCAAATGTTTGCTTTTTTGTTTTGTATCTCAAAACAAACATGGGTTTAGCCACAGCACTCTGTTGGCTCAAATAATACTTTCCAGGGCATACACATTTTCTCATTGAAATTAATTCCATGCAGATTTTCAACATTCTATTGTGCTCATTTCAACATCTGACACCTGGAAGAAAAACCATTATTTTAACACCGATGGAGCTCCCTTGCCACTATTAGGTGGCGCGATTTTAAAGAACTGTCACTTCTGATGTGTGATTTTCCAAAGTATCACCAGAAGGAGAATTTGCTGTGTCTATTTTATTTTAAGTCTGATATGGCATTTCAAGAAATACTATTTTTCGGTTTGTATCGGATCCATTCTCAGAAACGGAAGTGGGGCACCTGTTTGTGACATATTGTGTCAGTATACTCCTGCTTCCTTGACTGTCCGCAGCGCGTCGCCTCAGCGCCAGAGAGGACGTATCTCTTGGAGTAGCTAGACTGGCCACCATGCCGTGCAACCCTGTGCAGATTTGCCTCCTGTGGTGCAGCTGCGCCATATCCGTGCTGGTCCCAGTGCTGGTACCAGTACCAGTCGGCGTTTTGAATGTTCATGCTCTGTTGCAGGAGCCGCTGCCGACACGCCCGGCGGTCAAGCCCTCGTCGGTCAGCTGCCTGCAACGTCGCCTTCACGGCGCGATTGCACCGTTCTACTGCCCCAGATGCTCCCTGTTGGTAGCGTGGGGCCCGGATATGACTTACACCCACACTCTGCAGGTAATTTCTGAGAAAAAATGTATATGTTGTACGTGCCGTTGTCGAACAGCAATTCCCTGGGGTATACTTTGCGTGACGCCAAGACCTCGATAAATTCAATACACGCGTGACAGTTTGACTCCGAGCGAAATCCAGCGTCTACCTACTTGGGAGAAGTCGGATGCCAGGACCACGGCATATCGCTGAGCGTGGGCTGCATCCATAGGTCCAATAAAGTCCAGCCCTATCTTGTTCCAGGCTGCCGCTGGTAAAGGCACTGAATGCATTGGAGTATGTCGAAGTACCGCCGTCTCATCCATACACAGTGGCGCAGACTTCACAGCTCTTGCCTCCACCATCTCGATCAATGCCAGACCACCAATATAGCTCCTGCAGGCGCTGCTCGCATCTGACGATGCTCTGGTGCCACTGATGTGCCAGGCTGGGCAGTCTGAGCGAAGCAGACTTTCTGGAACGATTAGGCAATCGCCGCGCACATCCATACCTCTGCACAGTGAGTTGATCCCTGAGGTGGAAGAATAGCTGAAGGTCAGGCGAGCAGTCGCTCGGCCTACGAGACCACGGACGCGATACCTGATCACGCAACACGATCTTCACTTATAGCCGCCACCAACTCTTCATCCATTGCTGCCGGACGGTCTCTTACTGTAGCGATACATTTGTATTTGTCCTCCACCACTTCTGCCGATTCCGGCAGTCGTGACAACCCATCTGCAGGACGTACACCTCCCTTCACACGCTAAACTGTGAACGAGTACTCCATGAGCCAGTCTGACCACTTTGTTATCCTCATGGCAGCTTGGGCGACACCCGGTGACGTCAGCGGTGTCTGCAATGCCACATGATCAAGTCGCAGACAACTGCTGATTCCAGAGATACTTCCTCCATTTCGCCACTGTCCACACAACCGCCAGCGCCTCTCTGTCATACTGCAGCGCCTCTGGGCTTGGTTTAGCGTACGCAACGTGAATGCTACCACCCTCTCTTCCTCTGAGTTAGGCTGAGACAGCACCCCACCCAGGCCCACATCGCTTGCATCCAAAGTTATGACTGTGGAAGCTGAGGGTCGTAAATGGTGACTCCGCGACTGCCTGGTACAGCACGTCTCCCTTTCAGCACTGCCGCGAGCTCCTCTATCTACTTGAACGACATCGCCTCCTTAAGCAGCATCCTCCTCGGTGGTTCCATGAGGGTGCTGTATCCAGGCACGAAACGAGAGCAGAACCCCAACAGCCCAGTAGTGACTGGAGCTCTTTCGTCCTGACGCCTAATGTCCTAACGCCCTAGCCCGCTCTGGGCTCACCGAGACTCCCGCTGAGGACACGGTAAACCCAAGGAAGTCCGCAGCCGTCTGTCTCAGCGTGTATTTTCCATGTTTAGTGTTACCCTGTGTTCCCGCAGACGAGTTAGAAAATCTTCCAATCGCTCCTAGTCACCGCACAGACGAGGACATTTCCCGGGTACCTGCACCTGCACTGCTTCAGAATTTCTTCCATCGCCTTCTGAATTGTCATCGGTAAGTCCTTGGTCCCATGCGGACAGCGACAACACGAAAACAGACCTTAGTGACATACAAACGTTGTTAATGGTTGTTACTCGGAGTGTAACTCCAGCTGGTGATTTGCAACTTTTGGGTCCAGACATGACAACACTGTTACTCCTTGCATCTGCTGAAACGTGTTCTGCATCAGTTATAAATTATTCGCGAAATAGGGTGTAATATACCACTTACTGAACACTGAATCGACATCCTTGCAAAAGGGGACGAGTGGTCTAGGGGTAAGATGCTCGTCTCACAATCGAAAGGTTGTGGGTTCGAGTCTCACCTGTCGCTACTCTCCGCCCGCGACCAATCGGCGTGAGAGATTGGCGACGCTACGTGACTGGTGCGTGTTTGTGGAAGTCTTCATGCCTCGTTTCGAAGTATCCGGTCTATAGATATCATACTTTTGCCCATCGTAATTGGATCCGGCATCGTGATAACGAACATCCCGCATCGCAATTCCAGGCGAATGGATTACCTATGATGTGCAATGTTATGTTTTACAATGCCAGTTTATAGAATAGCTGTTTGTATGGTTATCGTTGATATCGTTCTCCCCAAATTAGATATCTTTCAAAACACGCAAAACGGGAAGTCATATGTACGCAATTATCTCAAAACTGAGGAGATCGTGATGGACCAAACCTGACACTTCAGATTGGAGGTTTGGTCACGCTGGGAACTATTTCAGCCTGGAGATTTCGTCAACCTGGCACTTGGGTGACCAAATATCCAGCTTCCATATCTCCTCAATTGGCTGCAATTGTGCGACGGACAAAACACGATCAGTCTGCAACAGGGTTCGATTTATACTTCGCAATCCTAGATGTGAAGAATGGGCGCTACATGGCCAATGAAGTTGATGCGCCCTAAAGCCCAAATAACTACAAACTAAACTTAGATGTGAAAAGGAAAATGATTTGCTCGTCTAATCGGATACTTGTTTTCAAAACTGGGACATGATCTCTCTGCACTTTCCAGGGAATCTTGAGAACTCTATCACAGAGCAGCTAATTGTCAAACAGCTCCATTTAACCTTTAAATGAGGAAGGTGGGAGGATAGTATTCTGAATAAGAAAAATGCTTCAACAGGCTATCATTCTAGCCCTGGTCTTCAGCGCTGCTGAGTGTCCAACACCCATTAATGAGCAAAGATTGTTTTTGTGTTTATGTCGGCACCTTGAACAGGTTCAATTTTAGGTAGGATAGGGTAGGATAGTTTGGGGAGGTGCAGGTTAGGTCAAGACGTCTACATGAAGTAAATTCATTAAATCAGGGATGATGTACAATCACTCCACTGATATTTGAGGGCCGCGTGGCATGGACGAAGTGGAATAGACGAGTGGTGCAGTTGCTAAGGTGCATCAATAATCTTAATGAAACTATGGGTTTTAATCCAACAGCCCACTCCGAGTAGAATGTCGTATTCTTCCTTTGCGTGTACACGTGTTTATCCTAACAAGATAATTGCAGCGCCCATACCATCGTCAGTCAAACAGTGAAATGCAAACAAAAATCAGTCAGAATGACATGCCACGAAGTTCGGTACAAGTGTGATACCATACCGTCCTACGATTCTCATTTAAGTGGTATTGGTATATTTTTATTACGCATTATCCTTTGATATTTCTTTGTCATTTGTCTGCTGTATTAGTATTTACACGACCTATCATTAGCGGATGACTGTACGGCTGAATCCCCTCTCCGTTCAAGTTAGGTCGTGTGTTCCAGTGTTGGTACCAGGTAGATTATCCATCAATATAGCGAGATATCAAATCATATGCACTTTTTTGGTGTTGGAGTCCACATATGCATCTTCTATTGCCGTCAAAATTCACAGTATCCAATGCCTCTTTGAATGTCGGGCGCTGTATGACCGACGCAGTCGATGCGCCCCTAAACTCCAATAACCAACCAACCAACGCTCTGAATGTGTTTTGAAAAGTTGTCCACCGCTGCAACAGTCTCTTTACGTATGTATTCGTTTCTCAGAGGCGGGACTACGGTTCCAACGAATTCGCGACCTTGGAAGCTTTGGCAACATCTCGTGCCAGTGATGCCACCGACAGGCAGCCACCGCCACAACTTCGGGATCATCAGATGACGATTTGGCCTCAGCTGACGGCGCCGACATCAACCAGCCAGGCGATGACGACTCGGCCTCTTCGTCAGCGACTGCCACCGATCCTGCTCCGGTCCCCACCTGCCCGCCAGCCTCTGTCGGCAACTCTCCTGTCTCACCAACAACCGCTGCCGCCATCCAGTCTGCCTCGTCAACCCATCTGGTAGCCGTTGGTGTCAGCCATGGAACTCTGGCCCCTACCTGCCCGCCAGCCTCTGTCGCCAACCCTCCTGCCGTATCATCAACCGCTGCCGCCATCCAACCTGTCCCACGATCAACCAATGACGTCAAGCGACTTGTCCTTCCATCAATGAATCATCCTTTGACCGTTTCCGTCGATCATGCGCCATCTGCACTCCTACCAGTCCGTGCTTACAGCAGTTTTTCCTCCTCCTTAACCGTCCACCACCCGCTGCTATAACCTACCCCGCTACTTCTTCAACCCACCCACCAACCGTCACGACAATCTACTCTGCCCGTCCGTTTGCCAAGCGCCCGAGAACCATATCATCTGTCCGTGCTTCACCGGCACCAGCCTGCCCGCCAGCCAATCCCCCACCACTCATCCTGTCTGCATCAGTTTCGCACTCTTTGCCATTCGTTCGTTCTACGCCGTCTGCGCACATACTGATGGCCCTGATGGCAGCCGTTTTGTCTTGTCCTCAACCCACTCATCAACAAAGCGTGAAGCCATCGAAGTTATATTTGGGTAGAATGGTGGTCCCGACCTTCATGTATGGTTATAAGTATCGTGTGTGGACATAAATGAAGTGAAAATATTATTGTAACGCATATTTTGATTAATGCCTGTGTAACGCAACTGTGTGCTATACAGTGCGTGTGCGCGCTTGTGCTCGTGCGTGCGCGCTTGCCCGTTTACGTGAATAATGTGCTTGTGAAACATTGATCATGTATGTACTAACCTCGAAAAGCTTTTGTGTACATTCATTGAGTTGTAAAGCATCTGAATCGCTCATTGTTGAGGAGCAAGCTGAGCTACTTGGCGGAAAATTAATGTCACATGTACCTCAATGTTCGTCTGAGGCTTCCTATTTGCGTCAGATATTCAAGAGCGTGCGGTGACTCCTAACATATCAGCATGATAATACCGCGAAACGTCTATTGGATAAGCGCATCCGACTGAAGCGAAGAATGCGCTCGATCGCATATGACTGTTTTTTTGTATGTGCAATCTACCACGGCGAAAGATGCAACCGCGTTTAGCGTACGTGACTGTTTTTCATGTACCACACCATGGTGATCGAAAATGGAAGTGAAGTCCAGATATGCGTAATAAGTGGACGGCGAAACAGGCAACGAGTTGTTATAATTTGCATTAAAGGTAAACTAATTGTCAAGCCTATGTCAAATTCAGTACTTCTGGACAACTTGTTTTCTTCCGATCGTTAAGTGAATCTTGACCGGTCGTGACGACTGTAGTGCGGCGGTTGGTTGATCGTAGGTCATGGACCTCTGAGCCGACGGAGCGGGTTCAGGATGTGCGTCACCCTTGGGTCGGCTTTGGCTCACGCTGATTGAGTGGTCCAGAGCAGCTGCCCTCGGGTCGATGAGGAGAGCCCGAGCCGAGCCAGGAGGCGGCCCTGACCGACGAGGAGGGTTTTTCGTGCAACATAAAGGGTCCTTAAGCCCATGGTGTGGCCCCGGGCTGCCTCATCATACATTGGATACACCGCCACCACCCTATCTAGACGCATCTTTGCACCACCAAGGATGGGCACAACGAAAGCACACCATGTCGATGCACAACACGAAACTTATCCGATCCATAATGATCAAGAATACCACCATATTGAACCGATGTCGCAGGGTACCAAAACTAAATTATCCTAGAGGCAGCTTTCATCCGTGAAATGGATCCGATAATTAAACGACAGCTCAGCATGAGAGATACGCCGTCTCATTACGATTGGCACCCCGCCACCCACGCATAGGACTGCTACTACGTACCCTCTGTACATACTTTGTGCACTGTATGTATTTACTGTTACAGCTGATTCCGCAAATGAAATCGATCTTTCTTGACATTCATTGATACGTTACATACTACGATGCGACACAGGTGACTTTCCACCACGTGCTTCTGTTCATGTGGAAGGCATTCTCCCTTCCCCAGTACTGCCATGAATAGCACAGACAAGTACTGACGGCATATTCGGATGGAAACATGAAAGACAGCCGGCAGTCTGGCGTCGGGACCGCGTCTTGGTTTCAAATTGCATCAACCCACCTTTGTGACCACCCACGGTACATACAAAATTCATGACATCGCTCACCCCGGCGACAGGCGGTCCGGTGACTGCGGCCGTCACCGTTAATCCCGGAATATGCCATGAATGCTCACCACTGGACGCTACGGACTCATTGCCACCCACCGAGCTGACCGAATGCTGTCGCCGCTACTGCTCAGCAGGGTGCCGCTTGTACACAAATACACAGTATTTGTGTACATATATATATATATATATATATATATATATATATATATATATATATATATATATATATATATATTGTGTTAACCGTATCGATATCGGTTTGTCTAGCGACCGTTGTTTACCGCAAGTAGTAACATTTTCACATTATATATACTTTTAGTATTCATAATTCACGCGTACAGTATAACAATTGGTGAATGCGCAATGCAACACTATCCACACAAGGTGTGTTGCCTTCAAATGAGTGCAACTATCAATCATCGTTCGTGTTTCACCAACAGTTCGTCTTCTGAGTCCTGGTTACGCATAGTCAAAGAAAGCAAATAAATTATATTTATGATCACAAGGCAAACAAAATTCATGAACTACGGAATTGCGGCGCGCCGCTGGGTTAGCTGATTCGTTGGGAGAGCGCTGATCTTGCGGATGTTGTCGAACCCGACCAGACAAGGCGGCTCCACTTTTCTTATACGCCTCGCGCGATCTACGTGTGAACCATCTGGAAAAGTACGCTAGTAAGCAGCTCTCGGCTCTTCCTGGCCACTAGTAAGCAGCAAGCATAGGCGAACCGAGGGGATTTTCCCCTCCCCTCCCTTAGCAGCCACAAATATACTAGATCAAACAAGAAATTTTGAGATCTTCACCATGCAAAACCAAACGTTTTCAGCGTGCGAAGCGCGCCGAAAGCGGTCTCTGTTTCATGACATTTTTTTCTGGTTTCCCCCTGAAGAAAATCCTGGTGCCTCCCTGGCAGCCAGGAATAATCGCATTTAGCCTGTCGGCCGTACCGGCCGTCGTGGCACTGCCGGCACGCTTAACCTTGGCCGCTAATCGTCTTTTGAATTAGGAGTGAACAAGCGGCGGAACAGCGAATTTTCGACTGCATGTGATGGTGCCTTCAAAAAGTTGTGATGGTGCCTTCAAGAAAGCGTTTGGTTTTTCATGGTGAAGATTGCAAAACTTCTTGTTTGATCTAGTATATTTTTGGTTGCTAAGGGAAGCAGGGGAAGACCCCTCGGTTCGCCTCTGTTTGCTGCTTACTAGTGACCAGGAAGAGTCGAGAGCTGCTTACGAGCGTACTTTTCCAGATGGTTCATAAATTGACCGCGCGAGGAGCATATATATATATATATATATATATATATATATATATATAATATATATATATATATATATATATATATATATATATATATATATATATATATATATATATATATATATATATATATATATATATATATATATATATATATATATATACGCTCCTCGTGGATATATATACAGTTTTACACATTGAGTGTTGAAGAGAAGAGCGCATTCAGCTTTAGCATGTTTTCTGTCTAGGTTTTCGATTGATCGTATTTTTTTCTTCGTTTCGTGAGATAGCTGGTAAATTATTTCACCAAGTAACATACATAGTCGCATTCCGTTATTGACGTTTCGGATTCAAGCATTAATCCATTTTAAAATCACCGCTCTGCACAATGCAAATAAACACACACATGTATGGTTTTAAAACATCAATTGAGCACTGGTTTCACACAAGCTATTCTTGCAACATCATCTTGCATTCCGTCGATTCCTGAAGGGCCACTCACAATACAAGTATGTTCTCGTCTAAACTATTTACAATAAACATGAAGCACTGGATCGCAATTACATTCCGACGTTTTTGCCTTCCCCTACCCTCCACACTTCGCCCTTTTTCGTTTTGCATTATTCCAGAGTGACAACGTGACGTGTGTGCTGACTTGTTTGCTTATTTCTGGTGTGTTCACGAATGTACAAAGACTTGAGCACCATGGACATGTTCGGTCCGAGCAAGACGTGATGATGGTGGTGTTCTTGGTAAGGTGTTCTCGTGTTAGCAGTGTTTGGGGGCAGTTTGTCATGTGGTCTTTTGGTACTCCATCTCCGAGATGCATTGTTAATCTTCTCGAAAGGGAGGTTGTGGTGGCACCAATGTAGCTTACTGCACGAAGCCTAGTCTTCGTATGGGCGAAGTCTTGCACGGACCGAACACGTCTCATGGTGCTCGAGTCTTTGTACATACGTGAACACACACCAGAAATAAACAAACACGTCAGCACACACGTTACGTTGTCACTCTGGAATAATGCATGACCAAAAAGTTCAAAGGGGAGGAAATAACGTTGGGATGTAAATGCGATCCCAGTGCTTCATGTTGATTGTAAGTAGTTCAGATGAGAATATATATGCTGCATGAATAGCCCTTCAGGCATAGACGAAATGTGAGATGATGTTACCAGAGTAGCTCATGTGAAGCCATATATATATATATATATATATATATATATATATATATATATATATATATATATATATATATATATATGTATGTAAATATATCTCTATGTAACATCGGCTAGTCCCAAATCGTCAAAGAAACCTGGGCTATTTACCTATGTGCATTGAGCATGTAGTGCAAACTTCCTGAACAGTGTTCATATCAACAAGGAGTTTCTCCTTGTGTCTTCAGTGTACCACCAATTTCTTAGTAGCGGGCGATTCAGTGGTTAACACAAAATCGCTTAAAATGGAGCTATTTGAAATTATTACTTAAATCGGACAAGGGATGTACGACGGAGGCGGTTCGTCTGATTTCCGAGGTCGGTGGGAGCCCTGTTCAAGTGCAGATATGCCGGGTATAGATCGTGGTAGAACCACGTAGGCCTGAAACCTGTCGATTAACACGCGCCCTGGAGGGCCTCGGAAAACTACGCGCACAGGAGGGGGCGGATTCCGCCCCCCCTTAAGATCTCGGTTCATATTAAAGCTGGAGTAACGAAATTCGCAGGGTGGATGGGTACTGTAGTGAAATCTATTGTGTGCAAATTTCATGACCTTAGGTCAGTATAGTCAAGGTCAAATGAGGTCACATGTATCAAAATTGTCTTGTTTTGTGTGGCTTGGCTTGTCATTACTATGGATCGCTGTGCTTAATTGTGCTTAAATGCTCCAAAATGGGCATCAATGATGTTTTGGACATTACTAATGATGCAATACAGATGCTAGACCCGGAATTTGACCTCAGGTCACCTATGTAGCAGCACTTTATCAGGTCAGTTACCTGTCCCAGTTACCAGAACCTGGCCGCCCGCCTGACTGCTCCGTCGGAAGCCTCGGCACAATCGGCTTCGCGAAGAAGGGAGTGAAGTACATGAATAAAGTATGGAAACGCTTAGGTACACGATGACAAACAGTAGTTTTCAGAATGTGTAGGGAGTAACATGCAAAACGACATCAATCGCATGACAGTCATTTGCATTGATGACAACATTCCAGTTGACCAAGTTTGGTTCCATTAACCTGTCATGAACTTGACCTGACTTGACCTCGGTGACCTAACATGACGTTGAAATTATATAACATAATAATATACATGAAACAAGTCGCTAGTGTTGCCAAGAACACTTCCCTTTTGCGGGAAGCGCATCAGTGCCGATTTTTGGGGTCTGGCGCTATGAAATGTTTTGACTTTAACGGCACCTAACCCGAAAAATTGTCGCCCGATTTGCGTTTTTCTTGCTTTAAACGACGTGCCGGACACTTCTAAGCCGGTACGCAAAAATGGCGTATATCGACCGGTAAAATCTGGAGTACGAAAAAAAACGGAGTATGTACGGAAAAACGGAGGGGTGGGCGGATTTCGCGCCCTCCCCCTCCAGTGCGCGTGTTAATGTAGGTTCTACTTCCATTTGGGATCACATATGTTCCTTAGGATTTTAAATCGGATAAGGACGATCTAAATTCGCAACGTGGAAGAGGGCCATCGTAACCCGTGCAGTGCCGGGATGGGCTAATTTAACCCATGGTCAATTTCTCGATTGCTTTCAATACTGCATGACCCATCAAACTGAACTTTGCCATAGCTCTATATAATTTCATAACGCATCGTTTTTCGTCACATTTGATCCGAGATCATGTTCGGATTGGAGTTACAGCAATTGAAAGTCAGGTTATTCGTACAGCAGAAGGTTATTAATTCTTAATCCTGTTACAAAACGTCTACTAGCCAGTAGTAGCGAAGATCGAAAGAAATGTGAAATATCTGCATGTAGGCTAATCACCAAAATAGTTCCATCACCCTGTAACAGAGGACAAGATCAGATTCGTCGAAGTCTATGATTCATAGTTTTGGTTCCATTGGGTAGCTGATGTCATACAATGCACGTTTGATACTGTTTATGAAATGAAAACTCGAAATAAACCATAAAACAACGAGTGTCTAAATAGGTTTTCCCCCACTCGATGCACTTTATCCTGACTTGGCATCAGGTCACTTCACGGAGGTCAATCAAATTGGATTAGGAACTTCTCATATTTCTGCATACATACCACGGGCAAAAAAAATGTTACAAGAGCGTGCATATTACAAAATAGGAAACTTGTGCCAAAATTGGCAATGACCTCAGGTCACTGAACTGACCTAGAACGGAAATCCGAGTGATGTGTTTGATAGGCACCGCCCAATTTTACTCAAGGAGCAAGTTTCGTTTCAATATATTTTCATTCATATTAGCTATTCATCCTGAACATTTTGAGGTGGTTCTCCTTAACATGTGCTAGGTCAATTGCCTTGCGCGACCTGAGGTCGAAACTTTCACATCAGATGCAAAATGACGAAGGAAAATGTGCTTAACAGTCCGCCGTGTTTTTTTCAATCGCTAAAACACCCTAGATGGGTAGGGAGGGGTAAATAACTCCCGTGTTCACGAACCCTAGCATATTATCAGTGCACATCGGTAAATAGCCCATCCATCGTATATACGTACATTCATACATATGTATATGTATATATATATATATATAAATAAATATAGATATATATATATATATATATATATATATATATATATATATATATATATATATATATATATATATATATATATATATATATATATATATATATATATATATATATATATATATATATATGCGCGTGTGTGTGTATACATATATATATCATATATATCTTTTCATTTTTTCCCGGTCCGACTTTCGGCGCCTCCACTTTTATACCTCAACTTTCCGTTCTCTTGACCATTGCACCAACCGAATTCTGTGCGAATTTTGTTCGTAAACCGTTTGTCCGTGCTACTTTGTTCATTTTGACTTTAGGTCCGTTTGACGTTCGCAATTGGACTTTTGGCATGTTCACCTGTTCGTTCGACTTTCAGCGCTTCGAACTCTTTTTAATTATACTTTTTATCCGTTGACTTTTGCGTTCGACTTTTTCGACTTTTTTGTCCGGGTATCGCAAAAATGGCATTGAGACGGCTCGAAATAAAATCCAACTGAAATCTCCACATCGCAGCCGTGGTATGGGGCCAGCCTCCGGTTTTATGCGGGACAAGGCCAGAGTGCTGACCGCCGCTCGCGGGTCAGACTTGCTCAATTCTCCAACCGCGCCCCGCACCCTCCTGCTCGCCCTTATCTCCTGCCCGCAGCTGCACCCGGCATCAAAGGAAGCCGAACGGAGGGACAACAAGTGAGCGGGGTCAGCGGTCGACTCCGGAAAGATTGAACAGGAGGGTTATGGGGCATCCGTGATCAATGACAGCATT